>DVQM01000190.1:0-22036 GCA_018231645.1 Heliconius ricini | reverse complement strand
TTTTACAGTCACACTTTGTGCCACTGCGCCACGACTGGCCTCACTAAATCTTAAAAATGTTTAAAAAAAATCATAGTATATATTTTTTATTGATAAATTTGGTGGTGATTTTCACAACGTTTACATGACGGTCGCACCACTCACATGGATGCCAATTATTGATAACTCTGCTCCAGTAAATACATTATAAGCCCTTTGATCTCGTTCATAATTAACTTTAATTAGTTATTAATTATAGCTATATAATAAATGAGTTTCTTTTATCTTCAAGCGTTTCGAATTGACATTTTTTTTTTCTTTGTCTTTTTTTCTCATGCATATAATATGAATGGATCTTAAATAGATTATTTACTAATCTTACCAATAATGTAAGTTTGTCAGTTTGTGTGGATGGATGTTAGTTCCACTTTCACTCAAAAACTATTGAACTAGTTTAGATGAAACGTTGCAGAAATACCTACCGGTTGTATGCATCAGAATAACAAACAGACTATATTTTATGTTAAGATTTGTATATTATTCTAAGACAAACTCAAATGATTTTATTTAAAATAAGAAGTTACAAGTTTAGTTTTTTTGAAAATAAATATTAGCTCAGGCAGGAGAAGCTGCATTTGATCGCTGGTGTTAGATTATTAGTAACTTCGAACGTACTTCGCTCGCGTGGCCAAGTAAAAATAACTATTCGTTGTGTATGACACATAAACATAACACATTTAATGTACCTGAGGTAACAATGACAGCAGTTACAGCGGATTACATCTAAACCACTGGTTCCCAACCAGTGGTCCGCGGACCACTAGTGGTCCATAGAAGCCTAAATATGGACCGCGAACGATATTAATTTTATGACTCGATGTGAGGCCAAGTTTTTATTTAATTATCACAATTAATTTTATTATACTTACATGCATAGTGGTCCCTGTTACCAATAAAGATATAAAAGTGGTCCTTGATCAAGAAAAGGATGGGAACCCCTGGTCTAAACGAATGATTTCATACATGAAGTCATTCGTTCATTATATTACAAATATAGCATATTCTTCTTTTCATAGCCTCGCTAACTAGTAAAGGTTGGAAGTCAACTTCAAATATTTAGCCCTGCCCCTGTTCAGATGATGATGATAATGATATCTACGGCGCATCTAATTCCCATCCATTCTTTAGTGTTGCACAGCCGTGACTTTCTTCTAATACCAGTTTTTCTTTTCCCAGATTTTTTCTCACTACTATGGTTTGCAAGAGTTTATATCGGTCATGTATACATGTCCTAAATATTGAACTTTATATTGTTTGAGGGCTTGCGATAGATACCTTGTCAACCCAATAAATCCACAAAACCCGTACATATGCCCACATTTCAAACGTTTCTATACGTTTTTGAAACCTTCTTTAATGGTTCAAAACCTTACATAAAATTATGAGCCACATGTAGTTTTGAAGCAGATGTACACGTAATATAGCATATAGTCTTCCCCTATATATTATAATATATACAAAAAAATATTTTCGTATTATATGGATTACATTATATTAACTCATCAAAATTCTTCAGATTTATAATATTATAGTGGTTATATGTATTGCCTTACCATGAAATCTGAACCTATAAAAATCGCGCGCCATACCCTAGCACGCCTATTTGATTATTTAACGGTTTACATATTATACTGTCGAAGAGCAGTGTGGGGAACGGAGTGTCCTAACACATCTCTCCGACTTTCATACTGTGCGAGGAAAAGCTTAAAGTTTCTTGTTTTATCACTGACAGTACATTTTCACTACCGTGACTCACCTTTAGACTATATTACTATAATTTTGTAAAATTCAACATTGCAATGTTACTAACATGATTGAAAAATAAATATAAATAAATAGGTATGGTGTACTTTCAGTTTTCTAAAATTTGTATGTGAGTGATAGTTTAAATAAAATAGTAAAAATGGAGAAGAGGAAAAACAAGAGCTCATTATTATGTTGGTAAGTTATAAATGAAAATGTATTATATTTTTATATAGACAATGTAAAACTTTAATATTCCATACAAAAAATATTTATTATCATATCGGTCCAATCAAGTTTTCATTTATTTTTGAAATGAACCAACGCGGTACTGTGCCTAAGGAAATCGATAACGTAAACCATCTAGAATATTTTAACTAACAATTATTATAAACATTTGAGGCTGTTGTAGAGAAGTATGCGACTGTAACGTACGGCGGATGTCGATTCGATTCCCACTCAGGGAATTATTCTATTTTTTTTAACTTATTCAATATCTTTATTTCCTCGTTCTTGTAAATCAACGTGCGGCGTTGAATTCTACTACTCAACGCTTAATGTTTTGAAATTTCGGTGGTAAGTGGGTAACTGAGCGTCTTAGTTACTAGGTTCCCTCTGCCTATCCTGCTATATTGCCGGATACAACGTGAAACTTGAATAAGTATGTACATTACAAACATATCCACAAATTATATTTGAACTCCCAATCATATTTAAATATTTAACTGTACAATATACATTATACATTATTAGATAATGTATTTGTATAATAGGAATGTGACATGCATACATCGTATAGGGTAGTTTCAGATAAGAATAAAATTAAAAACTATATTAATTTAATGTGTTTATTCTTATTGCACTTTAAAAATCAAATTGTTTCTAAACTTCAGTACAAACTGCCGTTAAATATTTTAAAACTGGCGTTAAATATTTTAAAACAATTCCAATGTAAATGATAAGTTATAATTTATGACATCAAATTTAATGGACATTTTTATTGTTTCAGTTCTGGGTTTATGTCGTCGTCAATAGAAGAGGTAAGTTTTCCCTAAAATTACTTTTATTTATTTTCTAGCTTCTAGAGAAAGAGGCGATCTGCCTCGCGATCTCCCCCGTCACCTCTTTCAGATTTTTGAGAGACACTCCGTTCCCATTCCTCCGTAATGGGAACTCAGTGTCTTAATACTAGGTTCCCAGGCCGCATCCGCGTACTCTATTTTGAGGGATACACAGCGTGTATTAAAAAAAAAGAAACCAAAAACTCAATTTTACATTACATATATTAAGTTTAATCAGGCAAGACGCATTTATATCGGTAAAATACATACATATATACATACGTAGGCAATTAAGACAACAGGTTCAATTAATTTTATTACCTACCTTCTATATCTCTCACAATGGAAGTGTTACAAAATAAACGACCAAACCACCGAAGGCGACTGAAAGCAATATTTCTAACCCCTAGTCAATTTATTTTAGTCCTTATACTGTTATAAAGCGTGTAAAGGAAGCCACGACTTCCGTCGCTAGGAAACCATTTATTTTCATAACTAGACAAACTGACAAATCGACTTTACTTTTTTTTATAACTGTAGTTGATGTGGATGGTAAAGAAAGCGGATATTGCTTGTACGTTTTACGAGAGAAAATAATATTTATGTGTAAACAAAATGTTATACCAGTTACGCGCGTAGGTTCAACAAAAAAATTTAACTGAACACTGATCTCATAGAGAGAGAGAATATAAAAGAAAAAAAAATATTTTTTTAACATTTTTAAAGTGCTATTCCAAATTTAGGAAAGAAAAATACTTATTTAGAAAACGTATAAAAAATTAAACATAAGATTATTAAGATTAAGATATTTTTTAGTAGCCTTTATTTTTTAGTAGTTTTTAGTAGTTTACCTTTGGGTAGCGGAAATTTCTAAAAATCTCCCTACAGAGATGCTAACAACATAAATAAGTTGTAATAACAGTATAAAAATTTCGAGGTAGCTTGGCGAGAACGTATGGCTTAGAGTAATTCTTGAGGCTTTGCGTGTTGAGTGTTGGTAGAACTCAACGCCGCGCTTAGCCTATCAGAGCGAAGAAATAAAAATATTAAATATTTTCACTCCTCTGACTAGGAAAAAAACCCACAAACGTTGTCGTCGCACTCTTGCCCCTAAGCCACGACGGCCGACCGCGTCACTGAATACAAAAGAGTTTTATAAATACACAGGTATATAGATTAATCAGTAATTATTCTCACAAACGTTACTGACTCGTTATCACACTTGCCGCTTATCTTGCATATTTTCTGTATCCACGGTTACCTGTTTATTTTATGATATCACTTCTATATTTGACTCGCACCAAACATTTAATTTTAGTACCTAAATGAAACTATATATTTAAATTTAATTACAATAAACGACTGACTGAAACAACTCAATTCTCTTAGCTCATTCATTTCTAGTATATCTAAATATAAAACTATACAGTTCTTAGAAGTGAATATATTACAAACATGAATATTCCCCCGAGTATGATTGCAACTCACGATCCCCGTGTTTAGTTACACACGGCACGATTTGACATAAGCGTGGCAAACATTTACGTCAAAGACTGTTAAATAATCAAATTATTGTATTACAAAGTGATTGTTACAAAGTAAAAGAACTGCATATAACATTGATAGGAATCTAACATTTCCTCCAACGTCAAAGGAAATTAGAAAAAAAAACAATTCCCACTTGAGTGAAAAAGAAAAAATGTATTTCTGAATAACCAACATAAACATTACTTCGAGCTTGTCCCCGCCCACGATTTTAGAAAACCAAAATAAACTTTTAATTCCGTCGTAGTACCAGTGTACGAGCATATCTGGCTGCCCGCGCTAGTGTCAAGGCGACCCTAGAGAATATATAAAATTAAAAAGTTATTTCTGACGTTTCAGTTGGCGCGAAAACTTTCGTTCAATCTGACGTGATATTTTTTTAAGTGAAAAAAATTGACTTTGAACAAGTGTAGTGCTTACAAAGTATACTCGTGTTTTTAATAATGACATGTTCGTTAGTCGTACGCTTTTTTTTATTAATGACATATTTCGTTTTAAATTTTGAACTGATAATAGATAAATTCATTTACTGCAAGTAAATATGAGATATAGAATGGAGTATAAATAAAAAATATATTTAACTAATTTCATTCATAAAATTTCTAGAAAGGAATAAAATAAAATTTAAACTACACAGATATATTTTTTTATGAATTATTAATCATATTTTTTTTATATTTTTAAATAATTATTATTATATATTTGAAATATAACTTTAAAAAGTCATTAGCAGTAACACGTAAAAATATCTACATGTGGTACAATAATAGTCGAATTCCTACATGCCAAGTTTATAAAACAAACGATAATCGGCCACTCTTATTCGCGGTTTTCTTGTAAATAAAACAACGTTATGCGTTGTATGTTACGTATTGTAATAAATTATTCAACTTTTCGTTCGATTTTTGTTATTTTAGAGTGTCATTAAATTAAGGATCCAACCAATAAGTTTTTATTGTTTGTCTTCTTACCTTTTGCATTACAGTGATCTCTTTATAGTTTATACAAATATTTGCTTATTTTCTCTCTGATATTTACATTTCATTCACTTTATATATGTTTCAAAACTCCAAATCTCATTTTATGCAATGGTCCAGTATATTTGATGTAGTTTCAGTAAATAGATAGATGTTGAAGTAGATTTCAATATGGAAATAATAAAACGAGTAGCGTCACGTTCCAATTATAATATTAAATTCAATTCTATTTAAAAAGTACAATTTATATTCATATATCTTACTGTAATAATTTAATCAATTATTGGCAATAGTTGTTTGACCAATTAGTGATTGAATAAAATTTAGATAAATACTATACTGACATTACATATTAAGTTAAATAATATGTTTAATGAATTAAAAATAATATGTTTTGATCTCCCATTTCGGCTTACCAACGTAATGTTCTTATTGTCTCAACTATTTATATATATATTTTGACTTTGGCATTGCTGACATTTTTCAAATCTTTTTATTGTATATCATTCCGCACCGAAATTCGCGTATATCTCTCTCCAACTTTTACTTTTTATGCGATGTTTACTAATAGATAGAGAGATTTATATGTGCAATACATATTGTCTTAATCCAAGCAGGAGTAATAATAAACCTTTAATAAATAACTGTAACATTCAATTGTATATCAACATTTATTAAAGAACAAAACAGCAAAATTTATCAAAATTGGTTTAGTGGCTGACTAATCACCCGTAAGAGGTAAAAAAATTAAACATACATACAGATTGAATTATGTATTTAAAATTTTGTATTTATTTTCTTTCTTTTCTTTCTTATTGTAAATGTTGACTATTACAATTTGCAAATATAAATACTGCCTCGTCAAGTATATATATTCCGTTGTAGAACTTCCTTTTTACAGAGAAACTGATAGAGCCATTGTTGTTTAAGTGTTAAATGGCATGGATATTGTACTTTATACTGTAGCCTCAATTGAAAAATTGGTATTTTTCCACCTTCACGTATCTCTCCAAATAGCAGGACTTAGTGTTAATTTACTCTGTTTCCACTTGCCGCCGATTTTAAAGGCATAACTTGTTCAGTACCTACCAAAATCTATAGAGGACTTTCTATTTTATACCTCTAATTATGAAATTTAACAAAAATTGAGAACTCTCAGCACAAATAAAAGAAAATATCCGTAAATTGATAACTTATATATATATCATAATAAAAACATTACAAACTTATAGGTACTACTTTGAATGTCCCAAAATCTGTTCAATAATTTTAAAATGTCTATGTCTAATTCCCTTTACAAAATATAATATAATGATTTATAAAATGTTTTGTTGATATCAATCTGACAGTCGTCCCTGACCTTGGTGGTGATGTCCTCTTACCGCACGTATGATTGCGGTTAAGAGCATCTTTAAAAGCAGTATTTATTTAAATTTATTGCATTTTTGTGTAAAAACATCGAAGATCGTGCCAAAATTTGCAATGCACTTCGCTTTTTTTTCCATCACCACATTAAATGATATTTAAATAACAATACAATCAATGGCTTTATATGTTTTGTATCTTTATAAAACTTAACCTGTTAAAAAATCTTATTTATTTGCTTATTATTATTATTATTTTCATCTATTGTTTGTTAGGCAGGGGTACCTTATATTCTAACTTCACGCTTTATCTCTAGCGAGGCCAGAGAGTACGGCAACATACCTTTTTTACCTCGTCCACTATCATCATCACTTTCACGCTATATCCTGCACACAGCAGGGTAGGCAGAGGGAACCTAGTGTTAAGACACTCCGTTGCCCACTTTCCACTGAGTTCTACAGCGTGAAGTTAAAATAAATTAATTTACGTATTTGATGTTTAAAGCAACTCAATAACACGTATTTATATGAATATTTCAAGAATTTTAGTATCGAATAATTATTATTGTATACAAAATTAGAAATTTTCGAAGAAATTTATATTTACACTAGGTAATACAAACATTTTCTAGCACGCGACGCTACAGGCATTGAAATGTCTTTACCAAATTTCAGGAAGATAAAACAATAATGTTATCGTACAAATCTCACGTCGGCATTGAAAACGTCAATATATGATAACATAGTTGTTAAACAGTTTTTTTAAACGTAGATACTGATTTGTTAATTTTATAAGCCCTAATTTCCTTAGAAATATTTGTTATTTTATTTTACTTTATTTCTCTCCTTATTATTATTCTATTTATCCTAGGTTGATTTATTTTTTGATAAACTGGGCGGTGGGTGGGGACCGGAGTGTCTTATTACTTGATTCCCTCTGCCTAGCGTGCTATATGCGAGATACAACGTGAAGCTAAAAAAGCGCTATGAGATCGGTCATAATTAGTAACCAAAAATTTGAAAAGAAATTTAATATAAATACCAAATGCTAGTGATACGTAAACTTATCATACCTGCCACTAAAACAAAAACGAGATAATCATATTATAAAAATATATATATTTAAATCTCATAGTATAAAGCAGTGCCAAGTAACATTCTGTCAGATGTTTCACACATTTAATATATTCCATTTTGTTGTTTTTCATATAAACATAAGCTCAACCCACAAATTAAAACTCAATAAACTCTGATATGACTATTAAAATAATTTTCATATTCACACACTGGCTCTTGAAATATATCTTTATTACCGCGCTTAATAAATTGTCGCTTCTCACAGTGTGGGTGTACGTGGTCACTGGTCACAACTAATAGTTCTCTTTATAATAATTTTCAAGACATGCCACTTCCGAAGGGGCTTTGGTGATTCAAAATAAACGTCTTTGAATGTTGACAGTGTTAATAGGTGGTCGTATTAGTGTTATTTAATTTTAAATTATGTTAAAAAAATTCAATTAGAATACAGTTCGCTCCATGAGTTATGGTCGCCCTGAAGTTCGTGTTCGCAGATGGTTATGCAGATTTGCTTTTTTTCTTAACTGAGCAATGCTCAAATGTTCTGAAGGTCTAAAGGGTGGCCACGACTCATTGACCATACTTTAGGTGGGAGTATTATATGTTTTGACACGTGACAGTAGAGTAGTAGTGCCTGAATGTTTTTATTTTCAAATCGAATCTAAATTTTCTTACTTTATAATCTAGTACTTATATATTACACAAAAAATATAAATTTTAAAACAGTATTAGTATATAATTATAGTATTATAAGTTATAAATTTATTTTGGTGCGATCTTCCTCGATAAGTGACCTACCCAACACACAAAACACTCAATTCGAACCAATATTTTTAGAAATATTGAGCTGAACCAAACTAACTCTGTTTTTTTAATAATGTTAGTACCTATACATATTTAGAAAGAAACGGAATTATCAGTCACTATGCTTTACTCTCCACGTAACAAAATAACGGAAATAAGCCACAAACAGTATGACGCTCACAATCACGTGAACCACCTTGTTTTGGCTCTTAATTTATATAATATTCTTCATAAATTCCACAAAATAATCTGACCGTTGATCGTAACTTCCAAAAGCAAAATTATTTAACACGATTTTAAACTTTAAATTTAGAAATTGTTTACTTTTTCCAAATATACTTACATATTGTTAATGGTTTGTCGAGTCTAAAAATGTACACATTTACACCGGTATACCCACGTCTGTGTATATAATAAATTATACAAATATTACAAGTAGTTTGTGGCAGTCGCGGCTCAGCAGTACAGCGTCTCGACTTTAAACACGATGTTGTGGGTTCGAGTCCCATTAAAGGAATTTATTAATTTACATTTCCTCGCTCTAATAACTAATCAAAGCGCAGCGTTAAATTACGCTACTCAACATACAATGTCTTGAAAACTAAGCAGGGTGTGGTGAACGAAGTATCTTAACACAAAGTACCTTCTGCGTCCTCAGCTACACCTCCTTTACACCCGGATGGGCAACATCAATTAATAAATAAATAAAAGTACTTCGGCCGCTTAAATCTTTGCTCCAATATATTTCAAAACAAAGCTTCGAGTTTCGATGTTTTTCACAGAAATGGTTTACGTGTGACCAATAAATAATGTACAAACATACGATATTTCATTTTAGTTCAATAGTGTTTACGCTCGTGCAAATTGTTTTAAAAGTCGTAAAATTTTTCGGTAGCTCTCTTTACGACGTGAACGAATTTGTCACAACGTTTAAGATTTTGTCAAGTAATAATACTGTAATATTTGATATATGGAAAATATTTAGGCCGTCGTGGTGCAGGGGCACAATCGTGCGAATGTTAACGCAATGGTTGTGGGGTCGAGTTCCAATTCGGAAGATATCATAAAGAAGAATCTTTAATATTTTCATTTCTTCGCTTTGGTAACGAGGCAAAGCGCATCGTTGCGTTCCGCTACTTCTTACCTACCTACCCAATTTTAAGTCCTTAAGTTCAGTAGTTTCTTCTTTGCATTATGCCAGTTATTCAGAAACAAAAGAGTTTTTTTTTAAATATAAATCAGATGCTATAGTTTATTTAATTTCTATTAAAATGATGTATTTTTTTTTAATTTGGAAAAATAAATAAATTATATAAAAACATTATATAGCTCTTTTTGAAGTATATTGAATAAATTTATTAATAGAAAGTATTTTATACGTTATTTAGTTTTTTGATATATAAAATAGAACATAAATGTTACATTATGTCTGTGTGGCTGACTCTCATAAAGAGTTCTCACTGGGGCCTGAATAGCTGCTCTCCTAAACCTATATTTGTAAGTATTTAACATATTATGTAGGTACAGTGGTTTCGACGAATCGTGACGCTTTAAAGTTAAATGGCTGCACAAATTTAATTTTACTCCTTTTTAATTTTGATTTTCATTTGGATTTAACCTAATTTCAAGTCGACCACAACTCGTCATCTGTACTACGCAGTTAGCTAAGTGTTGGTTTCATTTTTTAATAATAGTTCATAAATCGATAATTTTACATTGATATATTGATTATATTACAGCTTATAATGTACCTAATAGAAAGTGGCATTTCTATCCCGTTTGATCTCTTTCATTATTTTTTTTAACTGATGAACGTCAACGTTTAATTTTGCCCCTGCGCCACGACTTGCCCCAATTAATAAATATATTTTTTATAAGTTACCAATATTTTCATTTTATTGTCCTACAGCTTCAAGTTCGCAACTCCCGCACCGAATCGACCGAAGACGATAAGCGTAGCGACGACAGCCGCCCGCTTAGCCACGCGTCCGACTTCAGCAGGGATAATATACGTAAGTCAAAGTCATTTTTTTTTTTCAAACTAGGAAGTTACATGGTTTTACTTTAATATAATACAATCTATATCGATTATCATTACTGAATTAAAATGAATCCTTTATCCTAGTGGGCAACGCACCCCGCCGCAGTCGTCGCGCCGTCGCTAACGAGTGGCAGAGACCCCTCACGAGGTACTTGCCCGTCGACCGCGACGACTTTGACCTGCGGCGACATGTTGAATCTGCAGGTAACATTTATATTAGTACTAGCGACCCACGCGCGGCTTCGCCCGCTTCATATTGTTGTCATATTATAACTTAAGTACAAAATGTTTTACATAAATTGCAGCCTATGCGTTATTCTGATGTTCAAATTACGTTACTGTGGAGTTTCATCTAAATCCGTTTAATAGTTCTTGTGTGAAAGTGGAACAAACATTCATACAAACAAACGTTCACATTTATAATATTAGTAGGATTAGGAGGATGTAAGTTTGAAAATGTATTCAATATGAATTATATTTAATAATAATCAATGAATGTTACTGTTTGTTAATTTAGAAATAGTGCGACTGCATATTTATTTTCCTGTTGCTATTTCTCGGCAAAACTATAGAACTAAGTTCTTGGTTATGTTGCCACAGATAAAACTGAAAGGCTAGTGACATACATAACCTAGATTATTGTCATTAAATGTTAATAAATATTTAATTTTTTTTTGAAATAAAAATGAGATTTACTACAATTATTTTTTTACTATATTGCAAGATTCGTGCATATTGTTAGGATTATTTTAAAATTTGTTACCTGTGCATATATTAGACAAAGTTACGCTTGAGCTTATCAAAGTAGTCGCTATTTGGATATTTTTATTTAATTTCAAAAAGGTCGATTGTTTTATTGGTATGCTTGTTATAACATTTACCCACAATTGTAATTGGATTTGATTTTGAAGATTTTTCTTTAGTTAAATAAATCATGTTTCCATGCTGATTCCATATAAATTAGCTGCAGGCTGAGCATTGTTTAAGAAATTCACAAGAAAAACCACAAAAATAGATGCTGTTTTCGCGCGAGTTATATTTAAGTTTTGTTAGATTTTGTAATAAATAACATTTTTTTTTATTAACTGTTGTTGTAACTGTTGTTAGGTCACCAAATCGAGCTTTGTCCCTACGTGACGATCAACTCGACGTCGTGCCGCGGATACCTGCACAAGTTGGGCGCCAAGTTCCACACCTGGTCCAAAAGGTACTTTACAATTATTTAGAGAACTACTTAACACCACCAGAGGTACTAGCACTTGACCATGAGCACGCTAAACGAATGACGAAAGAATGGCAGTGAAAAATTATGATGACAAGGTAAGCAGTAAGAGAGGTAGGGCAAGACCTAGGTTGACCTTAGAAAATACAGTATCAAAGATACTGGAGGAAGGTCACTTAAAAAGCACGAGGACCCCCAAAGGGCATGTATGAAGAGGTTGATGACAGTGGACGAGGCGAAAGAGGTATGTAGAGACCGTAGCGTTTGGCGCTCCGTTCTCTCTGACTACCCCGCTGGAGATACAGCGTAAAGCCATGTATACGAATACAAAAAAATAGTTATTGTAATTTTCTTTTCGTCGTCTTTTGTTGCCAATATATTTCACAATTATCAAGTATAGTTACATTGCGGTCGACAAGTCGTAGTCCTTTAGTTAGGCATTCTGAAGTTTCGCTCGTTGTACACTCTGGAAGATATCAAAAATAGGAAAATGCCTTAAATCTACGCATACAGCAAACTTCAAAGCGTCCACAACTCGTTGAACATACTGTAATTACACAAGACACATTATTTAATGTAAACTACATCTCATCTGTGTGCAGGTGGTTCGTTTTCGATAGAGAAACGAAAACGTTCGTTTACTACTGGGACAAGAGCGAGAAGAAACCGCGCGGTGGCGCATATTTCCAGGTAAATAATTTATTAATGTTTATTTATATACGTATATTAGTTCTCCGTTCCCTACACACCACCAAATTTCTTAAATATTCCGTGTTGTAACAACATAAAAATATTTACTTTATAAATTATAATCGTATTAAATCATTACGTTGTAGATGTAAATCCCAATTAGGCGAATAAATTAATAATTACATGTTAAAATTATATCCTCCACGTAACATGTAATATTTTAAATATTTATTTTACATAATATATGACATAAAAGAGAAAGCAAACTTAATTCTTATATTACAAAATAGACTACCACTTAAAATACATTAAGATATAATATTAGCAATATTTATAATTTAATTTATTTAACATTTTTAATAGGTAATCGAAGAAGTGTACCTCGATCATGGCAACACATCTAAATCACCGAACCCGCAAACAACGTTCATAGTAAAAACGCGACAAAGAAGATACTATTTAATGGCGCCTTCCGGAGAAGCTGCTAGAATATGGATAGATGTTATATTTACAGGGGCACAGGGGTACACTGAGTATTTGGAATGAAAATGAGGAAAACATATTTATTTTGTATATGGCAATCACATTTTGATTGACGGAAATAGGTAAATTTCCCGTCGAATGGTAAATTTTTCGTATATGGCAATGTAAATTAAGCAAAATATTCGATTAATTTCCCCCAAAATGGGTGATTTGCCCATGCTTTTATATATGGCAACCTATTTTCATTTTCATTAAATATGGCGGTGTTAGAAGTTTTTTCAAATGGCAGCTTCTTATTTTGTGGGGATATATTATTAATATTGTATTTAATAACGTGTAATGAAATATATTTGATCGTTTCTTTATTATTTAAATTTAAATAATACTATTTTTTATCTGTAACGAATATGCCAAATGTACTGAATTGTTTTGTATACAAGGAGTTAATGAAATCCATTATCGAAAGAGTATCGACAACATTTATACAATTATAATAAAATCATCACTATATTTTTATTTTTAAATCATTTTTATATATCTTACTTTACGTGAAATGTATTTGTTATCGAGAATAACTATACTATATATTATAGTACTTACGTTTATCATTTATTGTGATACATACATATATCTTTTATATATTTTGGTTAATGCTTTTATTAATATCGATTTATTTATGTAAACTATAATCGATGGAAACTAAACAGTATTTTACAGAGTTCACAATCTATAAGAAATGGCCTTCACAAAACAAAAATTTAATTTTAAATATACTCCATAAATAAAAACTTTTTGTAGTTACCAGCAAATTGACTTTTGCATTCATTCATATATTCATTTTTTGTTCTTTGAAGGCTTAATATAAATTATTAGACAATAAATAGTGCCAATATATATTTAAAAATCATAATTATACATATTTTTTTATAAATTTATTGGAATATAGGTGCCTTTTACGAGACTGAAGTCAAAAAGTTTGTAAAATTACCGTTTCTATGAAGTCAATTTTATTAAAATAATATTTATATGAATATACATTTAAATATATTATATGTAGGTATGAATAAAATTTCGGATGTGAATAACTGAATATGAACCGAAATTACAGTTATTACAATAAATATAAGTTCGGTTGCGTAAGTAATTAGCTAATGATACTTTTGAATTAATTTATTGAAACATAAAGTACACAACTTTTTTTTAAACAACCGAAATTTACTATTTTAATTAAATTTCGATTCCACGAACTAATAACTGAATTGTGAATATATACACTTCATTGATAATTTTGTGTGCATGAGGTTTAAAATCATACTTTTATTAAGTTTCTGATGCAAATTTAACTATTAGTCTATTAATATTTTCTAATTATTAAAGTAAGTTTAGTTAATACCCTATAAATATATGCACGCTTATTAAATTAGTAATAAATGTTACCATATAAAAATGAATGTGGCAACTTTACATTGCCCGAAAAAAATCGAATAATCGAAAGTAAGATGTGTAATCGTGAAAGTTAGATTAAAATATTTCTATGTATTACTTAAAATCGATTATTATTAGTACGGTTCTCGATTTTCTTCAAATATTGATTTAATTTATAGATAATAAAACTAATTTTCATGATTTCATCTAAATATTTTAACTAATTAAGTTTTATTTTATTCAATTAAAGGTACAGTTACTTAAATGTAAATACGTCCATAGTGTGTTTTAGTTAATAACTTTCTTTTTCATAAGAATTTTCCAACATGTTTTTTTTATTAAACTTGGCCTATTTTTTTATATTCTTGGTACTGCATTTACCTAAAGTAAGTACAAAATTATTTTATACGAAATAAAAATAAAAAATACCAGTATAATTTTTTTTTAAATAAGGCTTGCGTCGGTTTGTAAGTAATGGCTGATACCAATATATAGTGTAAGGTCACATTTAATGAAATTAATAAAGCATCTAAATGAAATAAAATATTAATTAAATATGTTTTTTTTTATTTTATTTTATATTAATTTATACCTGTAGCTTCGCCCAGGTGGCTAAATAAAAATAACTGAGTTGTATGACCTAACTTCTTGTGCCATAATATTGGCATATTTTATAGGTCCGAGTTGGCTCTGACTATAGGTACAGTACGGTCGTTGTAGAGTCGTGAACGCCCCTACATAGCTGTAGATAGATGCTCAGGTGTGATTTTAGTATATAATTTTGGCCGTACTGTACAGTGGAAAATATCGAAACGATAAACGTGTTTCATATTTTATTCAGCCTATAACCTTCATCGGTAAGTAGACTAGCGAATAATTCCTGACGCAGCGCATACAGCAAAATAAACTTTTCAGCTTTATTATATTAGATGTGTTAAGATCTATGTAATATAAAATTATTTTTTTAAATAGGTAATATAATGAAAAAAGAAAACATATTTACAATAAAAATATGCTACCTGGCCAAAAATATTTTAGTGATACAAATGAGTGAGTTATTTAATATCATTTGAATTTCATGCGATAGCTCATATTGTATTAAATAATAAAATTATAATGTTTATAGTAGAACTGCCTTCTTTTATCCGGCAGCTCAAAGTGCTTTTAAAATTTATATGATAAAGGGAAAATATATCGGATTTGAATTGAAATAGATAAAGGGGTTTGAATTCCTGCTTACATGACACTTATGTTCACAGAACACATATACCCAAAGGGCATTGTAGGGAACTGTCATTCTTATTTATTCAACACTATACAATAATAGCATTTTTAACCTAACATATAATTTAAAATTAAAATAAATTTAAATATTTTTTTATTAAATTTTAATTTAAAATTATTTTCTATAAATAAATAAAATATTAACAAATATGCTTACTAAAATTGAACTTAATTAATTTGAGGCCGTCGTAGCGCAGGGACTCAAGTATGTGAGTGAACCGAACGGCTGAGTGGGTGGGTTCAATCCCCACTCGAGGGAATGAATGAATATTTATTAATATTTTTATTTCTTGGCACCAAGGCAAACGCCCAGCGTTCCCTCTGCCTATCCCGCTGTGGGCGATATACAGCGTGTAGCTGATATAAATTTAAACATTTAAGAAAAAGTACGTAATAGATAGTTTTTCTTAGAACTCAGTGATTAGAAAATCAAAATATTCTTCGCTCACATAAATCATCTGTACGGCTTATTCACATCATTAGTGTTCTTGAATAATAATTTTCCTTTTTAGATCAATTAATTTCCCTGATTATGGTTCCTTAAATAATATGTTTTTCTTTTTAATCTAGACTGTCAAAGTTATATTGAAAATTCAAAGTGACAGTGACATAGGCCGAATTGTCAATATTATTAGAATAGAACAAAAAGTTTACAAAGTTTAGCTACACATCAAGCAATCTTCAATTTTAGTTATTTGCCTTACAGCAGTAGTAAACAACGCACTGTTTTAATCATATTATAATTATATACAATAACCTTCGTATTATAAATTGTCTTACATTAGTTTTCATAATCATGGATAGTGTAAAGAAACTTCGTGATTTTATCAAGCATTGGTACATCAGGTACTTAGTTTCTACGGAGTTGTATATGGTGGAACCTTGGGAGAAGGTGGTGATCCGTATCCTTTTTAAAATATATAATTTTGTTACTTACAATACATAGTAAGTAGTATTTTATAAACTTTTTGCAAATTGTTCAATATAACACTTTTAAGATCTTGTTAATTTCTCATAGATTGAATCGCAAGATTTACAGATTAAAATTATATTTTACTTAGTCTAGTCATTTTAGAAATATTGAAACTTTTTAAGTTGCTTCATTTCTCAATTGTGAATTACTTACTTAAATACTATTTAGGCTTATCTTTAATAATCCTCCACTAAACCGTATTGGATGATATTTGATGAACATTTTTCTTCAAATAAAGATTTTTAATTTTATTAATTATATTTATAAACAAGAATTACTAGACAATACTCAATACGCAATGCCTCCAGAATATGACAGAAAGTGGGGAACGGAGAGTCTTAACACTAGGTTCCCTCTGCCTACCCTGCTGTGTGCGGGATACAGCGTGAAGCTGATTTATTTTTTTGTTTTTATTCATTACTAGGCAAATATCCAAATTATATCCCAAGTAAATCTTGGACTCAAGATTGTACTTACCAAAATATTGTTAAAGTGTTTTTGACCAGTCTCTTTGAAACATCAGAAACCTATATTTTTCTATTAGATCAGTTAATAATAGTTATGATTGAAAACTTCGTTGTTAATATTTTTGACATGTGTGAATTACCCATATTTACTTTCCTGTTTTGCTTGTTAGAGAAATCCCATTATAAGTTTTGTATTTTATGTAAAATTTACCTTGTTGTGCAAGAATTATAAAATTTGTATTGTGAATCGAGTACCAAGAGTAAGAAAAATGAACCAATCTAGTAATATTACCAATAAAAAATTATAAAATTGTTAAAAAATATATATAATTTATACTAGGTATGTTGGATAAATTTAATAAAAAGTAAATATGCCAGGATTTTTTTTGCCTATTTTTGTTTCCCAGTTATCGCTGACAAAAGACTGGATTCCAATTCCACCACAAAAGTTAGTGGAAAATGAAGTCTTTTTTGTATTTATTCTATTTAGTTCATGAATAAAGTTCAAACAAATGTAAAAAATTAACATGTAACAGAAGTCAAACATATGATTTATGTAATTTTTTGTCTGTTATTCATGTTTCATACAAAGACTACTGAATGGCACAACCGGTTACTAGATATTGGAAAGCAAGGGTCATAAAGTTTACAAAAATGAATTTGCTGCCATTTAGCCTCGCTTATTAAATATGTTCGGCTACACTTGTATAAGAAAAATAGCATTAAGGAAACACATTAAAACACAATGGGATTTGCAAGTTTTGCCTCATGCATTTTCTATTTTACTTTCCCAAATAATTATTTTATGAACATAATTTCCTCAACAATATGTAACAGATATTATTTTAGCAATATTCTTCACTTTGTTCTGGTACTTCAACTACTCTATCATCGTCTGTGCAATATCTCACTATCGGGAGTCGTCGGGGACCGTCACAGAGTTATAATGTTATTTAAAGTATAATATTGTTAAAATTAATATTTACATTTAATAAATTATTTGTTAATAAACTAAGTTTTTTTTTGTTGAAAAAATTTTCAATGAAAGAATTTGGCTTTTTGGATTGCGTGTTGAGTTGCGGAAATCAACGCAAGGTAAATAATATTTCATTTCCTCGAGTAGGAATCGTAAAGGTAAATAATATTTCATTTCCTCGAGTAGGAATCGAACCCACAACCAGTCGATTTTGCAGTCTAAACTTTGTGCACCTGCGCCACGACTGACCTTTAAAATATATATTGTATAATCATTTGTAAATTTTTTATTTTATCTTTAGAACAAGTACACGTTCTTTAAATATATTAAATATTCGGCCTTTATTATTATATTAGATTCGTTCCCCCTTCTGGAGCCGAACCCACACCATCGTGTTTACAGTCAACGCCCTTTTGCCCCACGACGTCCACTAGCTATTTTTTTTGTGTTGCATGTATATATTACGTAACTATAATATGTAATATGTATTATAAGAACAGACAGCTTCAAGGAAGGAAAAACGAGAACCATCAGGGTTTTATTTATGTAAAAGTTATATTGTGTGTATATGTAGGCACTTTCAAGAAGTAATTGAACCAATAAAATGGAATTGAAACCAATACGTAAATGTTTATTTATTTATTATTTAAACAAACTAATTAGTATAAGATTTAGTGGTACCTTTCAGTTTTGGTGTTATTAACCTACAAGCATCATTAGGAGTCGATAGTACAATTATAAATATTCTTTTGAGGCCGTCGTAACGCAGTAACACAGCGTTTGACAGTGGCAGTGGGTTCGATGTCGCACGGGGAAATGTTTATATTTAAATTATTTCATGTTTATATTTAATTTATGTTTAAATATAAATATGGCGGTGAGGTATATGTCTTCGGTTTAAATGACAATATGATATTTAAATATTTTTTTAAATTATCTACTACCAAGCGGCGTAGAGATTCGGTCAACACGCAATGCTCCAGAACTCCAGAACTCTGTGGAAAGTGGAAACGGTGTCTTGACATAAGGTTCCCTCTGCCTAACCTGCTATGTGCGAGAAGCGTGAAGCTGGTTTAATGTACTAACAAAACTAGGTATTTTATTAACTGAAAAACGTCGATACTTGAGATTTAAGCCTCCACCATCATTAACTGATGTGGATTTTGACATAATTTTTATTTATAAACATGTATCTTTTTAAACATAATTAAAAAAGGAAGAAGTTCACAAGTAAATTCTAAATTGATTTTCATTGTTGGTGTCAGTCATAGCAAAAATAACCTTAACAAATTACTACTGTACGCTAAAAAAGCTAATAAAAAAATTACATTAGCACCAAGAAACCGTGGCGAAGGTACCAAGTGTGTAAACTCGACTACGGGTGTCGACTGTGAGTTCGAACCCCAATCGAGGAAATAATATATTTATTTAAATTTGTTTCCTTTTTTTTCTGGTATCAAGGCAAACGCGGTTTTTAATTCCGCCACTCAACACGCAATCTTTCCAGATACAGTGTAAAATGGGTAACGTAGTTTCTTAGGACTAAGCACCCCCTGCCTATCCTGTTATGTGCGGGACACCTATTCGTTAAACAATAACTTCGTTAATAGTTTTCTTTAATTATCTTTACTTTTTAATGTATATAAAATATAATTTTCTACGTTCTGTTTTCAGTTTGTGTATATAACTTCGAATTCGATTGTCACTTTTTTTATAGCCCTTGTTTGTGTGTGCTGTGTAGTTGCTTGTATGTACGTAATTAATACACTTCACTACACTTATTTATTGGGTGCGTGACTGTAGACGTGATGGTTGTGAGATCGATTTCCCTTTTTGAGCATCATTATATCTAAACTTAACTAATTTTATTGGCATAGTACAATTAAATACAGCGTTGATTGCACCCACTTGGCTCTCTGATTATCTGCAATAAGCAGACGACAATTATTTATTAAAAAAAATATATAAATTATATAGTAAAAAAAATACAACAAAGAATTACAGATTTATTATTCATTTAAGCTTTAAGATAACTAACACAATAACCATTAGTATAACGAAAAGATTCCGGCATTTTTAGCGACATTTGCTCGAAATGCTTAATTCCGTGTGTAAACATATTTTTAGATATTTCTGTCGACACCACTCCGGGATCAGACATCCAATTCTCTACTTCTTCATTCAACTCCAACTCAATTTTATACAAAATTTTGGTCAAATAACTAGATTGCAATATAACTCTTTCACTTATATGTGTTTCCGTATTTCTGAGCACTTGTAGTTCTTTGTCTATCACCCATATTAGTAGGAACTGCTTTTTGGCAGCCGATATGTTACATTCTAATACAATTTTACACATCACTGCGTATTGCAAGCCGAGGTTGAATTCTTTTGTTAAACATTCTATTGTGTATATAAAATCATCTTTTATAATTGATTGTGTTGTGTTTTTATGAGAAAATACATATTTTTCTGTGTCGTTTTGATTAATTTTCACTTCTGAATTAAATAATTTCACTGTATCCCTATTCTTAACTCCTAGCCAAGCGAGGCAACGGTTGCAATGAAACGCCGCCCTCTTAGCGTTAAACTTATTCAATTTTTCACTAAAAATATCATTATTTATAGTAAAATAAGTCAGTCGGTGAAGAAAATCTAATTTATTTGATTTAATTTCGGTATTCGAGTGGCCATGTCCGTGACAAAACCACTCTGATATATCCATATTAGTAGACGGCAACTCCAATATTCTATCAAATCTAGTCGAATCATTCGATATAATATTCGAGCAATTCGCGCATACAAATCGAACTGCATCATCGATTTTCAAATTTACGTTCAGTTTATCGATTTTCATTTCTTTATTGTCTGTGGCAGTAACGTATTCAGAATAAAAATTCCCACCATTTTGTGATTCTGTCAAAATTCTGAAAGAAATCGTATTTTTCTCGATTTTCAAACATGACATCGAATTCGGTACTATAAAATAGAATTCATGTATCGGGATAACGCATGTATCCGATTCATCATCCGAATAATCAGATAGACTATCAATTGAGCTTAGACTATCGCGTCTTTTGAGATTGCTGTAATAATTTAGTACGATGCAATTCGATTGTATACTAATTTTCAAATTGCAATCTTTTTTGAAATCCACATTAGTTATTATATAGACATTGCAACTTCTCAATCTGGAACGTAGTTCCATAAAAATGTGTTTAACTAACATATTTACGAATTTTTAATATCGTTATAACCTCCAAAATCGATTTATTTATCAATTAACTCGGTTTTAATCTTTTGTACGTAGCCATTCGTTTCGTAGACATTAAAAAGCGAGTCCATCTCGCGTACGGTGAAAGGTAAAGAGGCTTTTTGATAATAATCATTCATAATTTCAATATTATCAATGACCGTGTCCAGTAAATGGGATTTTTCGGCATAAATGCCGGGCGCCTCGTGTTTTAAATACGTAAAATGAACGTGCAGATGATAAAACGACGGTTGATAATGCAAATATACTCTTAATTGACTACCAGGCACCGTATATTTCTCGAGAATTGCTTTCTGAAAAAGAAGTATTATAATGGTTTGAAATCATTGAGAATTTAGCATGAAAACCTTCCTTTTCCCACTTTCCATCTAATTCTAGATATTGAGATGGGAATAGATTGTAGGAATTGATCTCACAATCACTACAGTCAAGGTTGTGCTCAACAAATAACTCATAATAGAGAGGTTTATATTGTATTATCAAACTTGCAACTCACACAGCCACACACAAATTATTTATACTATAGAATATTCATGAGGCCAGTCGTGGCGCAGTGGCACAAATTGTGACTGTAAAACCGATTGGTTGTGG
>DVQM01000189.1:0-22126 GCA_018231645.1 Heliconius ricini | reverse complement strand
TCGAGGGTGCCCACACACCCTTGACTCCGCAACGTGCCTTGCAGGCTCCCGCCGCCGCGTTTTGCGGACGACTAATATCCCCGCCTCTCACGGCATGTGGCGGTCGAGGAGGAGCACCGTGAGGTTTTAGTCACATAGCCCGCTCGAGTCCCTACTCGGGCTGGTTTCCGTAAAGTGATTTCCTCACGAAAAATAAGAAAGGTATTTTCATATGAACCGTATTACGTAACGTAAAGTACAACATGGAAGAATCAGTAGCAATCTTTGTTGTTTTGTTTTATATATTTTTTGTAAATTCTCTCTTCCTAGCAAATCTTTGATTTGATAAGGGATTTTTTTGATATCCACGTAATAGAAGTGCATAAAAATATTTGATATATCGTGTTGGCGTGTTACATTGTAAAAATATCTGTTCAATAGATTGCAAATAACAACTCTAATATTTACTTGTAGGCAGAGGTTACTAAAAAAACGAAGTATTAGATCACTCCGTAACCATTCGGACTCTTACAGCTAGAAAATGAAAATATTATAATATATTTCACATGACAATTATACGATGAGTTTTGTTTTTGATTAATTTATATTAGCTAAATAGTTGTGTTCATTCAAATACCAGTTTGATTTGTTTTGCATCAGAACATAGTATATATTTTTCATTGCTTAGTTTCTCTAAACGTATGATAGGTATTAAGTCTTCATCATTGGGGACCGGAGTGTCTCGCTACTAGAGTAACCACCTACATTGCTATAAGCTATATACAGCGTGACGCTAAAGGAAATACATGTTATACGACGGTAAACTTAACACTGTTATAAATGTCATGTCACTCGTTTTTCACAACTTGAGACACTGTCATAACGGCTGTCTAACGTAAGGAATATCTACAAAATTACTGTAAAAATGATAAAATATACACTTTTATTTGCTTAACAGAAAAATTTAGGAAATTTAAATCATTTTATCACCGAAAAGCTTTATGATATAACTGACATTTTTCATCAGGTGGACGATTTAAAAGTATTTGTAATGGCCTGATGAAATTAAGAATATTTTGATTTAGATTGTTCATAACTAGGGTCAGTTGTGGTAACGAGGCAAAGCGTGGCGTTGACTTCCGCCTCTCAACACGCAATACGTTGTTCCACTCCACCACCTGCTTACCAGTACCAGGATGATCCCATTCTAAACCGGGATCACACGGCGAATAATTTGTATATTTTAGTGACTTTCCTTTTTAATTGTGATTTAATTTTGAGATTTTTAACGGCTTCAGCGCAGCGTCACAGGGTTGAAGCAGGTTCGATTCCCATTCGAGGGATAGATTTCTTTTTCGCTCTAATAAGAAAACAAAATGCGGTATTTAACATTTCATTTTTGCAAAAAAACGCTAAATGGGTGGAATGTAAAGAACAGTGTCTTAATACTAGATTCTCTCTCTCTATTTAGCAGTATGTGGGATGAAATGTGAAAGCAAAAAGATAATAATAAAAAGATATTTTTCAAGCTTCACGTTAAACGACAAACGTCGTTTATACATCAAACCTAAGGTTATTAATTTTGAACAGAGTTACACAATTCTAAATATTTTCTCCTAAAATACCTCAGATATATTAGGCAATCAAAAGCATATTAAAATAGCACTTATATGTATATTTATATCTACCTACAATCAGTCACTATTTTATTTACCAACAAAAGGTATACATGTATTAGATTAATGACGCAGATAACCCAACGAGGGCACAATGTCGACAAATTATATGGCTGCCTTATAATTAAAGTCTAGTCAGAACAATGGTTTATGTTGTGACGTATATATCCTATATCCTACTGTTGGAAATCGAAACAAGAGATAAACAAATATTGTCCATATGTTTCTAAATTATTCGGAAAGAGTGATATGTATCAGCCAATAATAATACTTCACACGAGTTTGCTTACCTATAAGCAACTGCCCACAATTAACGCAATTCCATTGCTTTATAGTCTTTTTCACTTACATCTACCCTATTTTACACGAATTGGCTAACACTATACATATTTATTACTAATCGTTGCCCGCAAGATTGTTTGCATAGATTTTTGGTGTAAAATAAAAAAAAAACCTTTTGAACATTTTTTTTCCTGTGGCCAAAGGAATTTGGAGAATATTTCCCTTAAAAACGCTAAGGCTTAGGGAGAATACTAGGATTCTAAGTCCAGTAGTTTCATCTCAGCGTTGTCTGTGCGTGTTTACTTATATACATGTTTGACCGCACACCTTATACTGGATACATTTTACTTTATCCTTAAAATAAAGCTTAAGCCATGTGTTTATAACTTAATTAATTTATTTCGACCAATCGTTACGGAAGGCCGGAGGCTGAGGAGGCTACCTCTGAATGTAAAAACGGCGGTTGAATGTTCAATCCCCACTGGAAGGAATTATTTTTACTTCTACGCTCCGGTAAGGCAATTTCTCCAAAGATAGATCGAAAATAAAGCGTGCAGTGAAGTGTAGTTATTGTTATTTCATTATTCAAGACTGACCAAATATTAAGCCGTGATGTTATATATACTGCCCGCATATGCCTATGAAAGCTATGCTATGCTAGCTGCCATTTATGAAAGCTTCATTTATCAGGAGTGCTCCCGATGGATGTAGCTTTGACCAATAGATCTACAGATCTTAGCGTTTAAAGAAACAGACAAACTTTTCCGCTTGATTTACTAGCGGCTTGATTGTATTTACTAGCACTCGCGGCTTCGCCCGCATACCTATACTAATATAATAAATCGGAAGAGTTTGTTTGTTTGTTTGTTTGTTTGTTTAAACGTTAAGATCTCTGGATCAACCGATTTACTTATGTACTGACATATATTTTACTATTTTTTCAAATCATGCGCTTAATTTATTTGATGGCGTTCATTATTATTATTATTTAGTTTAGCACCATAACCTAAGCTTTCATATAAAACCAAAAATAAGTAAATTAGGCAGTAGATCCAGTGGTCTCAATAATTGGTTTATTAAGACCTCTCGATCTACTGGTACTCTGGATCTATAAACAAACAAACTCTTCTTCCTCTTTATTATATTAGTAAAGAATAGCAGCCCACTTGCGGCTTCACCCGCAAATCACCTCATAATACTTTTATTATGCTGCATTTGCCAACAGATTGATATATTCAGTCATGAGTAGTACGTGGCTGTATGATAGGAGAAGGTAGGGCCCAAGCCGAGGATTGCGGCCGTAAACAGAGCGTTGAATTATTTTAATTTTACATTTTCTCGAAAAATACACGTCCAAGTTACATGCTTAAAAACCCGAACATTATCTTTATTAAATTCATGATAATGTAACTTGCGCTCTTAAGTTTCAATATATGTGTAAAATAAAAATAGATGAAAATCATCTTACAATTTTCTTTTATTTTTATCACCAAATGCCTTATTAACATTTATTTTTAAATGATAGATATATTGTGTCTCGGACTGTTTTTTAGAATTAATAACCTTAAATATTTTTTGTCGTATAATGTGCAGTACACGCGATTAAAGCAAGTCGATGGCGTTCCTAATTATCGTTATATTTAGGGCTAAATAAGACAAACACCGTAATGTTGTATAGCCTATAGCATTAAATGAGACATTTGTATACCGTTACTTTAAAAATAACGCACTCTGATTCATGATTGGTCTATTCGGGAAATTTAGTTATTTTTATTTTCCTGCTGTAGTAAGAGAAGCGTGGCGTTGAGTTACGCCACTTAACACGCAATGTCCAATTTTTGGCGGGAATTGGAGAACAGAGTGTCTATCCACTGATATCTCTTCGCCGTACCCTCGTATATCGTATACTTACATTTAAATATAATCACTAATCACTACACTATTTTTTTTAACTTTATTGTTCACATTCTCGTTCCTAGTTCCTTACCTTTTCAAATAATAAATTATAAACATCAAGTCTCATAAAATGTTAAAGGAAATAAATAGCTCGGTGTCAACCGTTCCTATGATCCTAGCCATTTCGCACTTGGACGGTTTTGATATACTGTAGAGATAAATGTTTTTGTTTCTTACTATAAACGTACTGAGGTATACGATAAGAGAAGGTTATAGAGGAATGAATAGTAGACTAAAAGAACGCAGAAGTTTAAATGATAGTGTTATAATAAGGAAGCCATCCAAATTGACGACACTGATATAAAAAATTATCGTACATTGATGATATTTTGGTTGATTTAATGTATAGATTTTTTCTTTGCATTAATTAATCAAAATCTATCTACTGTGTACTAATTATTATAATGAATTGTCTTGAATATCCCCAAGATTCTTAATAGATAGAGTAGAGAGAAAATTAGTGCTTAGTGCTACCAATAACATAGCTTGTGATTTGCTAGTATTGACATTTAAGCCAAAGTACCTGTTCTATCTGCTAACGTTCTGCAAATTCTCGTTAAGCTTACGAATAGCCTGACTTATATATATATATCATTCGACAGGATGAAATCAAAAATCAATATATGTTTACTAAAAAAGTAAGCAGAGAAAGCCGAATGCCAAGTTACTCTATTCTCCACATTCTTCTCAAATTCAAAACATTGAGTGTTGAGTGGCGAAACTGAATGTTGCATTTTCTGTACCTTGATTTGTTTAAATTATAATAATAATACCCCCGAGTGTGGGTAAACCCACGACTACCGTTAAAAATAAGTTAATCTTATTGCGATACTATGGAATTAAAACCTCATGTTAATGTAGTATAAATAAGAATATTTTTACGTCGCATGTCATAAAAAGTGGAATAGAACACAAAATACGAGGAAACCAACATAAAAGCCAAGTTAATCCACTAAGCTTATCAAATTACACGCCGCCTCTACCACCTTAATGTTATAATCTTTAATGGCATTTATATAGACGTGTGTAGTTGTAGAGGCTAACGTCGAAACTTTCGTAGAAAAAGCTATTATAATTCACTCATTTTCACGACGTGCCCAGACTACCTAGATAGCTCATTCTTACTATGACATCTTCGGTAGTACCAGCTATCTGTATATCACTTCGTTGTGGGTTCGGCCAGCTAAACTGACTCCCCCATCGACAACAATAATCTTTATTTCCTTCTCTTTGTGTAAAATGTAAGTATGTCAGAAGAATAATGAATCTATGCTTACACATTGTGGACAGCCTCCTTGGGCACCACTTTTAAAATACAAATTGAACAGCAACACTGACATGGCAACACAATTCTGCTACGAAAAGTAATATACATAGCTCATTTCGTGAAACAATGACGTAATCACACTTTTTTTATGGAAACTAAATAAGTAAAGAGATCGTGGCACAATGGCACGTGGCACAGTGGCGATTAAAAAACGCCATGGATTCAATTCCCACCAGGGGGGGATAAATTATTTAACATTTTGATTTCCTTGCTATGGTTTACGAGGTAAAGCGAACTCCGCCATCTAATACACAATGCTTCAAAAATTCTAAACTTGATTACATCTCCCTACGTAGTTTAAAAAGTAAAAATATGTCTAATTATATGATATATATTAAAAAAATATAAAACGCCAGGCAAAATTTTTGCACTGAAAAATTAAGTTGGTAGTTTTGTTCTTGTATTTATTGGAAGAATTTCAATCGTAGCGTGAATTGAGTATTGTTAAAAGTTTCTCACTAGATCGTTACTTTAGCCATACAAACTATTAAGTGTTCAACTTCACAAATAAAGCACGTGTATGTTCCACGCATATATAGACAAAACAATTTATACATAAATGATTTTTTTTTGTTCTTGGTAGTTTTTTTATTTTACTAGTTTTTTTCTGATATGCATCAGAGAAAAGCTAGTGTCATGCTTCCTAAAATTTTACAGCTGAATTAAAAATTGCATGTTGGGTTCTACACCTCTACGAGAAAAACATTTGCTCAAACGCTCTTTGAGGCTGTTTATGAAGAGGGCTACGCTTTTCCTTTGCTGCTGCCCCACTCGCCGCCGTTTCTTTTAAAATCTGTGCAAAGTCACAATGGGCGAGGGCTGTAGGTGGGCTTGGCTGGGGCCCTCTCTTGAACAGGCCGCGAAGAACGTTCGGCAGGGCCCACATTTTTCGCCCGAGAGAGACTGCGGGTGGTACTTTTCCTGGAGTGAGTGTTTTATTGACTGCTGCTTCGTTTGATGGTGTTGTAATAACTTGATTTGCGTGTTGTGCTTGGATCGTTTGGCTCACCCAAACCAGTCGGTGCTGTTCTATAACAGCAACAATAATACCGCCAACATCAGCGCCATCTATATAGCTGGGGCAGAGAGGTCGAGCTATTTCTCTAGGTAGTCTTTGACGCAACGTTTGCTAGGACAAAAATGAAGAAGGGTCTCAGTGGCCTCGGACTTCAAGATAGTATAGAGTAAACTCTGGCTTAGGCATAGCCTTAATTGGGTTTCCATTATCGTTCTTTCAATGCCTTATCTGGGTCATTCCAATATAACATGGGATACTATTTCCTCACTTTGCACATAGAGAATCTGTGTAGGTAGGCCGCAAAAATTCCGTGATGGGTCAGTATCTACCCATTTCAGTACTATATCTAAGTTGTTTTCGGCTGAAGTCTGCAACTCGCCAGTATGATGCCTTGAAAATACGAGAACCGCATTTTCTACGTAGGCCTTGCAGTATATTCCTATAGTTTCGATCTTACGTAAGTGGTACTGGTGGTGTCGTAAGAGACGACTAAAGTACGTGTGGTAGAGTCACGTCGCCAGCAATGGCAACACGCATGGGCAGACTCGACCAGGTCATTACCACCTCCGGCAGTTAAAACCGGCGTTAGGTAGTGGTTTTATGCCACTGCGTATCGCATCAGGTAATGCCAGGCCTAAGCGCCCAATCCACCTCTAAGGCCGGCAACGCACCTGTCGCTCTTCTGGTGTTGCAAGGGGCAGTGAGCGGCGGTAGTCACTTACTATCAGGTGACCCGAACGCTCGTTTGCCTTGTCTTTTTCATAAAAAATGGTTTCAGCTTCTCTGTCGTAAGACGAAGAAATCTATTTATATATCACCTAGTCTAATTGTCCTTAACAAGTGCTGCACTAGCAAGACCATCATGAGAATATTAAGACAGCATGCTTACCATCAGGTAAGGGAACTGGGAATGTCGGATTGTTCGAATTAAACAAAAACAAGACCATCGCACTATTCGACGGACGAGACGGAGTGTCCCTGTTGGGTGTAAGTCCACCTGAGTGGTCAACTATTTAGTCTAGTAAGTAGCAGTAAACTTAGTACCAGGGATGTAAATATCGAAGTCCGCACAATGTATTTTGTTAAAGAGTGTAGAAAGCTTGCAAGACTTATTAATGAAATTTTAATAAATCATTTTGAGGCAGCCATGATACTACTCTTTATCGACAGATTAAACCTTTTTCAAACGCACTATATCGGCCCAAACCTCGTGACGGTCTTCAGTCAAGAGCTAGCGAGATCATATAGATGTCCACTGTATTGATCTAATATGAATAATGATCCCAATAGATTCCCCCAATACTCTGTATCTGGTCCATACACAAGCAGAAAAAGCGGACTTTATCAGAAAAGAATACGAAAAGAGGAGAAACTCGTGAAACCTGACCATCAACGAATCTCAGGGACTTAAGTAGAAATCTGTAGTAATCATCCAAACTAAGACCATTACGAACGTCATAAGAGACAGCACATCACACACTGTCGTTGCTATAACAAAACATACCAAAGAATGCATCCATTATATCGACGCTATCGCCAGGTTCATTAGCTGGGCAAATGATGGTTTCTTCACTTATACAGTAGAATATATCAAAATGGCTATTTCCTACAGAGATGAGAAAAAGATACAAAATAAATATAAACTTAATTACAAAAGGAAAAGTGAAGGAGAACAAAAACATTTTACATTATAATGATTAGTATTAGCGATTAACAATATGGTACTTTTAAATTTAGTAAGAAATTATTGCTGATTGATTATATGATTAATTACTGAGGACTTAAACGTAGTAAGCGTATCTGCATTTATATCTATAGCAGGTGGTTATTTCTGAAAATATTTATATGTATAAATTATATTGATTCTATAATTCTTATTGATTATTTTATGGCATATACGGGCGGGCGAAGCCGTGAGTAGGCCGCTAGTACAACAATATTTATCGAAGAATTTGTTTACCGTATTTTTATAATTATAAAATATATGATATAGGTATGTATATAATGTCTTCCGTTCCCCAACGGAAACTACTTGAAATAGAAAGCTGAATGACCATGAGGTAATTTTCGTATTTCCAAAATAAATTAAACATTTCTTGCAAATCAAATTTGAGGTATAGAGCCCGTATCATGTTTAAACAATGTGGATAGATGGATCTTTAATAACAGAGTAGTTTCATGAAATCGATATACATAGCTGTATCGACCTGCTCGTAGACGTAATAACACAGCCAGGTCCAACCGACAAAGACTTCAGCAATCTATTATTAACTGAAAGTTGATGACCAGTGGCCAGTGTAGACTAAAAACTTAAAGAAATGTTTAAGTTCATATGATATTTCTTATTGGGATTAAAGAATCTAATCTTAATCTAGTAGACCTAGTTCCCAGCCAGACCTACCTCATTTTAGCAAAGCTGGGATTTTTAGCATTATTAGTCCACTACGTAGTGAGGACGATATACGTACTCACTAACTTGTAAGTGGGGACCTTACAGAGGTAGCTCAAACCAAAGGTACCTAAAAACCATGCCCGCCTACGTTAAAGTAGAAAGGCTCGTATGGTTATTAAGAATATTATAAAAAAGTATATATTCATTATTGCCAGGCCCTTTGAGTGGACCTTTACTCCCGCCAGACGCCCTACTTAAAATTGAGGCAAACTGCGTCATACTAGCAAGCCTAAATTTTACATATATTATTTAAGGTACCATTTTGAGACTCGTTATAAGCAGCCAAACCAATCCGATGGGCCAATCATCCTCCCAGATGCGATAAATCTTCCGTGGGAGTGAGGACAACATACTCCTATGTGTGTGTAGCGTGTTTTCTATATAGTCTGTGATCGTGTTGTCAAAGTTGACAAGACGAATTACTGTTTGACGAGTTTGAGCTACCTCTGAAAGGTCCCCACTTTCAAGTTAGCAAGTACGCATGCCGTCCTCACTACGTATTGGACTAATAATGCTAAAAAATCCAGCTTTGCTAAAATGACGTAGGTCTGGCGAGGCTGGGGTCATGCGATATAGGATATGTGTTTTACAGTTGATTCCTTCTGCCTACTATACGGAGAAAAACGTTCAACTATTTATTTCACAATTTAATTTTTAAATTTATGTTTCAATTTTTTTTTAATTTTATTTCTTTTTTTTTAATTATACAATACATAAACTTATTAAAAAAGTTATTATAAAATTACTTACAAAAAAACTCATCAAGTCATTAAAGTCAATAATAAATCAATTAATTCTTTTATCTTCTGCTTAACCGTGTAATTCATAAAATTATTTCTTATTATACATTTTTCATTCCTCGAGTGAAGATCGAACCCACAACCAGTTGCCATAACAGTCACACTTTGTAATCGGCCAGCCTCGAAATGAAATATTTAATATTCGCATTTTTTCGTTCTGATGCCAAATTCTGGAGGAAACGTAATACCTCCAGAATTTGGCGGAAAATGGGAAACGGAGTGTCTTACCACTAGTTTACATCTATAATTTGATTTATCAGAAATTAATAATCAATAGTAATAAGGAAGAAACATGTACAATATACATTTAAAAAATTTCTTTTATTTTCGTTTTTGATATATAGGTACCCAAGCACGGTAATTGACGCCTAATGAACTCGGTTTTTTTTAAATATTTTTTATATGCCTAATTTAAAGAAAAAAGTCACTTAAGCACACAAAAATAAAAATAAGCTAAATCTATAAAACTATTGTAATGCGTAGTCCACACTGTTCTACTTTCACAGTATTGTATTAAATCTGGAACAGCAAATGAATGAATACTAAATGTAAAGCATGAGTCTGGCGTTACCAAACTTTTTATCTTTCCTTTAGAAACCTATTAACATTTGGACCTCCCTTCAGAATATTTGTGTTAATTACAATTTCGTTGAGTTTCTTGGGTAACATGAGAAATGTCCTACATAGCCCGCATAAAATTTTAGTCGTATCAGACGCTTTTCCATTGAGCCACGATAGCCAGTTATGTAATTAAAAGTTCGCTAGTTTCACGCTGTGCCCCATGCAGGGTAGGCAGAGGTAACCTGGGAACCTAGTATTAAGATATTGCGCTGCCATTACTAAGATACTTCTGTTCCCCATTTTCGTGTTGAGCGGCGGAAATCAAAGCCCTTTTTATTAAATGTACTAGCGGACCACTTGCGACTTCGCACGCTTATCACCTATACTACATTTACTATGCTGTATTTGCCAACAGATTGATCATGAACACTACGAGGCTATATAATAGGGCGTCATCGGCAAACAGCATCAAATTATTTTTAATATACATTTTCTCGAAATCTATACGTCCTAGTTACATGCTATTAAAGGCGAAGATTATATATAGATAAGTTTGAATATACATGTGAAATAAAAATCAATGAAATGTCACCTTATCATTTTTAATTATTTCTTGTCACAATATGCCTTATTGTCACTGACTTATACGAGATAGATATATGATGTCGCGGACTTTTTTCAGAACTAATAAAATTGAATATTTTTGTCTTACAACATAATCACATATAATTAGCTATTTTTGCAGCGCAGGCGCTTAAAGCAATTCGTTGGCGATTCCTTATTATTGTTATTTCGTTATTGAAGACTAACTAAGACTTACACCGTAATGTTATATAGCTATGCTATAGGAATGTAGCTTTCATACAAAACAAAAAAAGCACGGACCAGTGGCAGAGATCTTAGCGTTTAAACAAACAAATAAATTCTTCCGTTTTTGGTATATATAGTATAGATAAAGAATACAACAATAATATAACCTGGAAAACTAACATGTCTCAAGAAAATAAACGTATAAAGTGTTTCTTTGTAGGTATATTTTGAGGTTTATAAAGTTCATTAAAAAATAAAATTGTCTTTTAATTTTATGTATTTTCGTCTGTTACATTGTCAACAATGTAACAGACGAAAACACACACAATGTTTAATTACTTACTAGTATAGTTGTAATTACGACAAAAAAAATCTTGATCTGCTTGGAACTTTTCGAGATTCACTCCCGAAATGCCGATTCGTTTTTTTTCGTTCACAAGGAACCTTTGAACACTACTATATTAGATCCCTGTAACCTCATCTACATGCCTGATGGTCACTCTTCGGGCTGTCACTACAACATCTTCAACGTTTTTAACGTTGTCTTCAGTGGAGGACATCGATGAAGTTGCCGTTATACCCAACTTAAACTCCTTATAGCCTTCGAGCGGACTGGGGGCACCCCCGGAAATCGTGGTCTATTTATATGGTTTTTTTAGGTTTAACTAGTGGGTATATAAACAAGCAAAAAAAAAATATCTTTGGATTTTTATGTATACTTCCAATAACCGATTATGATAACTTTAAGATCACGTCACGTCACGTCACGTTAATCAAGTCACTAATTAGTAATTACGAGGGGCGTAATTACTAATTAGTGACTTGAATAAAAATAAGAAACTATACCCTATTCACGAAGACATGAGATAAAAGGTTAATACGTCAACGTTTTTACAGTGTTAACAAAAATGTTTTTACTCTATAATATCGAATTATTTTCGTTAGTGAATAGCGAAATACAGTTATGGAAAGGTAAGATAAATGCAAAACGTACCTATGTCATGTTTGTATGTCGTCGGTTGAATTGCATTATTTGTGATATAGAAAAGTTGTATATTTTTTGTATTATTAATGTTGCGTTCAGTGATAAAAAAATACTTTTATTATTACGATTTAAATTTTTGGATATCGATGAAATTATTTTTATAATTATATTTTGAAATTTTATAAAATTGCACATTGTATATTAAGTAAAAAGAAGTAATTAAGTTGAAAGAAAGGAATACGAAAATTGTTAAGTAAAAAGAACTGAATACAACTATAAAAATATAGATTGTTTTTATATTTAAAGCCAGAAACATTTAAAAATGTTTGTAATCACCCTATTTTACGGTACCATAGACACACAAGTTATTTTCTTCATGTTCAATAATTTTTTTTAAACATATGATGTGTAAAACCACCCAAAAGCGAATTTGTTCTCAAACTTAGAGACATTTTAATACCATAAAAATAAATTATACTGTTTACATTATGTAATTTATTTTCATAATTTTTGTTACATTATGATGCGTGCATATATTGTTTTAAAGTATATTGTCATCCGCCAGATTACATCTGCCAGATTACTCTCAGTCAACCTGTTGATACGAGAGGACTGTTCAAGATATTTTTATAAAATTTTTGTAATTCCGTTGTTACTTTTGTTGTTTTATTTTAAATTTCTTATTTTATTAAGTTATAAGTAGTTTTCTGGTTATTTGTTTTATATAATATATTTTGTATTGTTTTAGACTATCATTCTGAAATGGGTTTCTATAATTTTGAGAAATAGTTCGGCGAATTTTTTTAAAATTAGATCCGCATTCTGTTATTGTCATGGAAAATACATTTTGTTTGAGAAAAGTAGAAAACAATACTACATCTTCAAATTGAAAAAAATAATTACAGACTGAAAGAAAACAACATATCCTTCAACGAAACCGAAGTAAAAGCTTAATTACTTTTAAAAATAAAAAAAAGACATTTACTAAACATACATATATTGTTGAGGAAATGGCCGAAAAAAAGGGAATTACAGTGATAAGGCTTCCACCTTACAACTGTTGATTAAATCCCATGTAATTAATATGGACCCAAGTGGAATATTGCTATACATAATCAAATTAAGTTGTCACTAGCTAATGCGATAAAAAATTAAAACAGTAGAAGCTTAGCAAAGGTGCATTGACCATGTAGAGGAAAAGAAGAGTAAAAGATGCAAAAAATTTGTCATATTATAATAAATAATGTGGTGTACCGATTCGTCCTTAATGTTGGTAATAGTTCCACAAAATACTCGAAATTCTAATAAAAAAAACAATAATACATATATTTAGTTTTATTATCATCAAAGTCATTATCATCCTTTTAATAAAACTTGTTAATTTAGCATTTTTTATAGTTTATTTTAGTACTTGTTTTATATAGACTATTTGCAATTGTTTTTTTTTGCGAGTCAGGTTTTGGGAACATAATACATAAGAATAAAAGAAAGACCAGTACAGCTATGTATAGAAAACCCCACATTAAATAAATTAAATGAAAAATATACATAAAAGTTTGAAAAATAGCATTTCTTAGTTTACATTTTGTCTCATGCCATAATTAATAAGGTATTCCTATACCTAGTATCTTATTAACGAAGTATCTTATTCACTCAAAATATAAAATACGATTTTATAATAATTCTATCTTGAATGAAGAGCTGAATAATGAAAATCTAATAATATAATTAAACTAAGAGAACAATGCTACAGACTAAAGCGACAAGTACCAAGTAAGCTGCACCAACGGTAGAGCCAAGTTCAAAATGCCAACTTGACGGTACCTACAAATTGATTTATAAAGTTTACAACTTAGCACACATGTGCAACGGAATATCGAAGGTGCTCGATATGCAGTATATTGTATGAGCAGAAGTTGCAATGTCTATAGTAAACTTCAAATGCATCTACTTGTGCGAAGGCAACCCTCGGAAATTAGCAATATTTAATAAATATAGAATATTTTATACTTATTTAGAAAGTGTGAAATAACACTTTAAAAGTTATAAACAATGAATGAATGAATTATAAACAATGAATATGTTATGTTAGTTGTATAACTGATTTTCTTTTTTTAAATTTTGAGTAAAAAAAATTAAAGCTTCAAAGAAGTCTAAAAGTTACATATACAAGTTCTACAATAAAATACTAATGAAAATAGATCTTACCCACGATACTCAAATTTAAGCACTATCCGCAAACGTATTAAAAATATACGCCATCGTGGCGCAGTAGAATAGCGTATTGTTAATATGTTGTGTATTCGGTTTCCACTCAGGAGAATGAATCTTCTTTATATAAAAAAAATATGTTCGTCTGTATGTCCTTTATATAATTGTAAACTATACATTTTATAACGTGATGATCCTTAGCAAAGTTTTTGTGCACGAGCCAATATTAAAGTAAAATATTTTTTTTTTAAATTAACAAAATCATTACCCAAAGTCAACATGAATTGAATATATGTAACATGTTACCATCAAATTTATTTTAGTTGATGGCGTAGCAACGCGCACCGGGTGTACCCTGGGTGTAGCTGTAGCTACTTATTTATTTATTATTTATTTAGTTATTTAATATTTTTATTTCTTCGCTCTGGTAACAAAACAAACACTGGCGTTGAGTTTCGATATTCAACACACAATGTCTTGAAAATTCGGCGGAAAGTCGAGAACAAAGTGTATTAACACTAGGTTCCCTCTGTCTACCCTACCACATGCAGGATACAGTATAAAACTAAATTTAAAAAACAATAGATGTACCTTGAAGATGATTAAAGTCGGAAAACCGCCCATTTCTTTGTTTGTGAAATTTAATATGAGGCAATTTTGCTGTAACTTTTGGCATAATGGCCGTATTAAGTTCATATCTAAGTGAATCCCTTTCAATACTGTAACTGATATCGCTCTGTTATTCGAAAACATTGTTCAATCATCGATTTTTACTAATTTACGAAAATTTATGTTTGTGTATATTAATGAAATTGAAAAGTGTCGAATTACGCATTTATTGTAGGTTCATTTTTCATGGGACTACCGCTCCATACTAATCAAAATCAAAATATTCTTTATATATTAGCCTACCTTTCTTCAATTATATAACTTCATGATTCAAAAGTGCTTTCATTACTAGCACTATAAAATTGTTAATTTATATAGAAATGTCAGTAAAAGTAGTAAAAGTGTCATAGGCAGTTGAAATATAATGTTAAGCTAGTCCGTCGTCTCCTCTACACTCAGATTCGAAAAAAAAATAGCGGAATTCAAAACCGTATTATAGTATTATAAATTTAGCTTGATAAATAATATGAAAGGATTTTTATATAAATGCCTGTCTTTGAAATATTGAAATACATAAAGAACCGAACAACAAATCATTTTGCTTTCCACTTCCGCCCATTTAGCAACATTTCGATTTTGATGGCACAACCAAATGCCGCACTTTATCTCACTTGACTCTTTAAATTGACTCTTTCTCACTTGACTCTTTAAATTAGGAATGGATGGAAGCTGTTCTGCAGCCTTCTTATTTTTTGCAACTTTCTTATTTTTATGAAGTTATTATTATATTTATAGTATTTATATAATAATAACTTAAAAAAATAAGAAAGGTAATTTATATGGTATTATTTTTATTATAAGTACTTTTTGATTTCGGGTTCCGTTCCCAAAGGGAGTAAAATGGGACCCAATTACTAAGACTCCACTGTCCGTCCGTCTGTCACCACTGTAAGTAAACCGTGATTGTTGAAATTTTCACAGATGGTGTATATATGTTGCTGCTATTAAAACACAAGCATACTAAAATAAATTATTGAACTAAATATTTGAGAGGACTCCCATACAGCAGACATAATTTTTTTGCCGTTTTTATAGATAATGGTAAGGAACTTTCGTGCGCCATTCTGACTCGCCCTTGGCCGGTTCTTATATTATTTGTTATTAAAACATGAATTTAAGTCTTAGGAAACTTTTAAAAAAGTTTCTAAGATTGATAATTTCAACGCATTTTACCAAAGATTTGCCTTAATTTGTGTAGAAATTAAAATACAGTAATTAATCAAAACTTACCTTTAGATTGTATTATAATTTAAATTATACAAAAACTTTTCAGATGGTCAATTTGCAAAGTGTCAGTAATGTCAGTCTTCCGCTAAGTAATCAGTGAATCAGATTTCTTGTTAAAGAAATTACTATATTTGGAAATGAAAATTCGTTATATTATAAATGTATATTTTTGTTAGTTTTTGATTAATTTTTTATCATTTTACAAATAATAACTTATGAATAATATTATACAACAAAAAATTGAAAACTTTAAATTGATGTAACTTTTTCCAAACTGCTAAGGAAGGGTTGCTTGATGTTTTTCGCTCGTATGTATGTACGTATGCAATATTTTTTATTACCTCATATCTTCAGAACCGCTGAACGGATTTACTGAACGGAACGGAACGGAAATATGGATATCAAATTCAAGAACTCAATACGAGGATTTTAATAAGGTATATAATTATTATCATTACCATAATAAATCTTAACAAAAAAGTGAAAAATAAACAAATATTTGTAAATACAAAAACCGCGACTGCAGAAAACTAAAAAGAAAATAAACAAGCCCAATAGTTTATTAGAATTAACTAACAGTCGGGACCTATTAAAAATCAATAAAATCTTTACCAAGAACCCAGCATATTTAAAGAGGACTGTTAATCCTATACAATATAATTATAAATTATTGGGCTTCTCTATTTTCCTTTTATATTTTATATGCAGTCGGGGTTTTTGTATTTACAAATATTTTTTTATTTATTACATTAAAACAGCCTTTATGCTGCACCACAACGCCCTCAATCATTCAGGTTTAGTCCCATAACAATCGGTTCAGCTGGTCCGCAGATTAGCCCGGATAAATAGAGAGACAGACAAACAAAATTGTTAAAATTACTTAATTGCGCTTTAGTATCGTGTAAATAACTACATGCACTTGAAAAAATAACTATATTGATATCAAAAACAGATTCATTAATTTTTTTTATTTTTAATACACACATAAACAGACAAAAAAATTATATATCATTGTTCTACTACATTAATGAAGGTAATATATTTTTTCTTATATATCTTTCAAGTTAAGAAACCGATTCATTATCATTTTTTATAGGTATAAATTATAATATTAAGAATCAAAGTTTTGATTTAGCATTGCCACATAAATTGTGATTCTCATTTCTTTATTTCAGGTTCACACTGTATCCCGCACATAGCAGATTAGGTAAAGAGACCTAGGAACGGAGAGTCTTAACACTAGATGTGTTAAGACTCTCCGTTCCTATTAAGAAACTATAATGTGTATGTGTAAAAAATTCACAGTTTAAAATAGCAATAAATAAAAAATATATATTTGTATTACTTTAGCAACAATAAGAATTGAAGACAACATTAAGTATGGAATTTCATTGTGTACAGTCTTGTCTATAATGTGGTTATGGCGTGTTGACCATGTTGGAAATTCTACGGTCAGCGTTGTGGCACTGTTAAATAATCGCTTTCAATACTTGGGACTTTCTACGCACATTTACTTTACTATAGATACAAAATATGTTTATACCTATGTATAAATGTATGTATGTATACATACATAAAAAATTATGGCACTACAGCCTACAGCTTGTACAATAAAATATTAATATTTTTATAGTACCTAAGAGCTTATTTTAGATACTATCTTTTAAACTCTATCTACTGTCACTCTTCTCTACAATTTAAAAATTCAACTCTACATTTGGTTTGTGTATGCATCCTGCCATTTTCTTTAATTTTTATTTTACATATATATAATACGCTAGGAGAAACTTCTGTTATTTTTAAGATATTGTAGTATTATAAGTTGCAAAATACAACACTGCGCTTACTAGAGCAATGGCAAAAAACATTTTATTTCAATTTCAGCTTTACGGAATAAATCAAATTGTTGATTGTTTCTAAACTTCCTACGATAAAACATTCGTGTAAATCGCTAATATCTACCATTCACCATTACGCTGCCAAAATTAAAGCATAAAATTTGACGACAATTGCTGGTATAAAGCATTACTAGTACGGTAGTGATGAGGACATGTAGGTGTTATAGCGTTTTGGCATACATATGTTGGTTACTTTTGACCTGGTTTCGCTTTCTCTGTCACAAGTAATGGATTCAACACATTTTCGTGTAATTGAAACGTTTTAGAATTCGATACTTTACGTTCCTTTTCTTGTATCATTTTCCTGGTACATTGTTTTAAATAGAAGTTGTTGCTCTAATCAGGAGACTGTGTACTATTCCTAAGACACCTTATGACGAAGTATCAAGTATTGAGTGTCTCTAATACTCTATTTCCATACTTTACAATAATTATAAAAACATCTATTGTTGACGCAATGCCGCGTTTTGTGGTAGTCAAAGGAAATAAAAAAAATATAAATGTCATTCTTTCCGAAATTAAATTGTACCTACAACCATTGCATGCGCTAACGACTAACTTTTCCATAATGGTGTATATTATATATTATATTATTTCTTTGACATTTTGAAATCCTACCAAAGTATGAATTTCATTCAAAACTCGCAGCAACTGTCTACAAAGCAAACTCTAGTGTTATCGTATGAATTTCTAAAATGAAACAAAAATTTTGTCACAAATGTAGACGAACGAAATACTGTTTTGATAACGATAACATATATAAAAGAGAGAGTCTCTGAACAATCCTACTGAACCGACCTTAGGTAGTAATGCTCAAGTTATTTATAGCAGCACAAGTTGTACTGTTTTCCAAAGTAGTTAAAATTCTTTATAAAAATTACAGTGACGTTACCCTAATTTAAAAAAAAACTAAAAACAACAAAAAAACAAACAATAAAAAAACAAAAAAACATGGGAAATCATTGTAAATGCGCTGCTAATATATATAAGTAAACGATAGAAATTTATATTTTTAAATAAATAATGGTGTAGTATAGGCAAAAATAAAAATATACCTTTAATAGTAGTAAACGATATCGCTACTCTAGATAGAGTACTTTGATATAGTTTGAAGTGGCAGTGAGAAAGTGTTAATGGAAGTGTCACTGTACATTTAATGAAACTATAAATTTTTAAACTGCCGTGACGTCTTGATATTTGTTTTTTCAATTTTAAATTTCTTCTCAGCAGGGTAAGCAGAGAGAGAAAAATGTTAAGTCACTACGCTCTCCATTTTCTGTCTTAATTCCAAAATACTGAGTATTAACTGGCGGAATCTCAAAAATAATAATATCAAGTGTTATACATAGCCAAGTTGCATGCATTGCATGGGTTCGGAACATGATAAAAGTAGTCATCGCTTTCAGTTGCCAGTATCTATCTATACCTCAATAAGTTTATACTAATATTAAAAAGTTTGCTAAAGAGAAAAAAAGAGTAGAAGACTAAAGAGTTTGCTTGATAAATTTTCTTATCTCAGAAACTACTCCTTCAAATTGAATAAAAAATAGGCCTTAGTAGGCGATATACGAGTATATATAGGCATAGCGGCATATTATTCAAGACTTTGACTATGGGAGTGAAGCCGAGGTAAAAGTTCGCATCTGATCGTTAGAAGGCTTAATCGAGACAAATGGAGTGGATACAGCGATAACTGCTGAACACCATGCCTGCGGGTGATTTTGACTGGTCATGACTTATCTTCATTACGTTACTGGCAAAAAAGAGTAGATATTTTTATTGGACACTTGGTTCTATTTATTTATGGAAATACTATCTTTTATCGAAGGCTGCACTTATAACAATTCCCAAATAATTTTTAAATAAATTGATTATGTTTTTTCTTTCATTCTTATGCTTTATCACATTTATATCTGCATAGATAGTGGGAAACATATGTAAAGATATTCCGCCCTTCACTCTCCGCCGATATGAATTATTTTCTGGCAAATGAAAATTTTGCTGATTTGGGATCGAACACATAAATATCGAGTTTTAAGCACTTATCTAGGTATATTTTTATAATGACTTATAAATAACATTTGGTAGAATCAAACCTGCTACTATAAACTCCACTCTACCTTATACTGTTGGGAAATCGGTCAAATATTATCTCTCCTTTGCAGATGTAATTAATTACCATCGCGTGTAGTTTGGACCGAGTGAAAGATGACCGATATTCTTGATACATTGGATGTATTTATCTTTATAAATTAGCAGCTGAAAAAAATAAATGGGGAATGAATCGTCTTAACACTAGTTTCCATCTGCCTTACCTGCTATGGGGAAAAATAATGGAGTTGGTTGCGCAAGTACAATATTCTTCTATTGTTAATTACTGTCTTTATATTCCACGGTTCAATGATAATATTCTAAACTCATCTATCGTACATTTTTTTTAATATTTTATAATAAGCTAAACTTATGACCATAACTAATTAATCAAGGATCACCTCAGCACATAATTTAACATATAAAAAAAGAATCATCAAAATACATCGATAAGTGGCGGAGCAATCGCATAACATACATACAAATACAAAAAACCAAAAAAAAAGAACATCCTCCCCCATAGTGCAGGATGAATAAATCTAACTATAAAATAATACAAGCGTTTCATATAAACAAGTCCAATAATTTAAAACTTGAACTAATAACCCCCTCACAATCGATCACTACACGTCGTTCGTGATTTATGTATATCAATTGAAATATATATAAATTACTTTTATAATGGAACCCTCTGGTAAAAGACGAGAAGTCATTCCATGAAACAGGCTCTATCGAGGGGAGTTACACAGGAACAGATCTCGCCATCAATGGTTATTGGTATTGGAAGGTCACACTATAAGTTACTTTTATGTGGGGAACGCGACGTGTCGTGCTTCAGAAGCTAGAAAAATTCTATCTTACAAATACCAGGCCAAAGCCGATGTGAGAACAACCTTAAATAGACTTTTTTATAGATTCATGCTGAACAAATAACTGAGTAGGCAGAGGGGAGCTCGTGTTATGACATTCCGTTTCACACTTTCAGCCCAATTTTCAAGACGGAGTTGACTGACGGTACTCGACGTGACACGTTTTGACTTGTTGCTGGAACATAGCAAATGACATGAACGCAACTGATCAACTATGCGTTTACAGCGAGCCGATGTGCCGCTGCGCTACTACAGTCTTTACTTAGCTGAAATTATTTTTATGCCTATATATACTCGCATACTGTAAAATGAAGTGTATGATCAAATGGAGAGTGCACGTCGTCGATTCGATGCATATTTAAAACTATTTTCATTTATTTAATCTAGTTAGCATTTCTTGTAAATGCTACTTTGGCGCTACGCGCAATGAACCGCGCAATGTATTTAATATTTACATACTACAAAGAAAGTAGATAAAGGAGATTCATTTGCATAAATAACTTAAAAAAAAATAGAGCTCAAAAAGAAATAAAAAGAAAATTATCTCCTACTGTGAGATTTGACCCAATTTATTTTTTTATAATAATAATTTTCAGGATCGATTTCCACTAAGGTGATAGCGAGTTCAATGAGCCGTGACAAATACGCAGGAGATTTTCAACACCGTTGTAAATAGACAGGTGTGCTTTATAGTATTTTTTTAGCTTCATGTTGCATGATGTGTTGCAGAGTAAGCATAATCAAATTAGTGTGAAGACTCTCCGTTCACGCATTACTTAATTTTCTAAACATTGAGTAGGCGATCTCAATGCCGCGCTTTAACTTATTACCAGAGCGAAGGAATGAAAATAATTCATTGCCATTGTTTTCTATCAGACGCTGCGCTTCGACTGCCTCCATTTTGTACTTGCCATTATACGATTAGTGACTTTGATATGTTACTGACAATACTGACATTAACTAACCTAAAACAGACACAAATAGTGCATATTTTTCCAATATCTAAATAGAAAATAGCTCATCGTCCATCGGCTTGCGGGATCGATACGAGCAATTTGCTGTCCTATTTAATGTATGACAAGCCGATACTACGCTTGAGATAACTCAGTCTGATCTAGCTTTTCTTACGAATTTCACGTTTTCATATTTTTTACGTGATTGAAGATTTTCAAATTTTAATAATAGAAAGTTATTCTTATGTTTTTTTCTTATTGTAAATGAAAGAAATTAAGGTTTTTTTATAAATTAAATTAAATTAGTTTCACGCTATATCCCGCACACAGCAGGTAGACAGAGGGAACCTAGTGTTAAGACA
>DVQM01000188.1:0-22131 GCA_018231645.1 Heliconius ricini | reverse complement strand
CCAATCGGTTTTACAGTCACACTTTGTGCCACTGCGCCACGACTGGCCTCTATTTAGCTATCTCAGATTTATTTAAACTTTAGTTGATAACTTATTTGTTTATAAACGTATATGTATTAAACTGAATGAGGAGCCCCATAACTAATGTGTACTAAAATAATTAATAGTAAGAACAAGTGACTAAATAAACACTCGCAAAGTGAACGATAGATGCCCCTGATTAGAATCATGTATAATATAAGTAGTTACTTGCTGACGTTCTCTTTGAAATGACTAAGTTTTTGTAAGTAAATGTATAGAATAATAGTTTTAATAATGATTTCTATTGTTTTCTAATATGCCTAGTTATTAAAGTATTGTAAAAGTAGCGTTCGCGGCCTTTCTCTTTGAGTGGGGGCGACGCGAGGTAGTCAGTGATGGGAAACCCGCTCTAATCAACTGATAACGATAACGCCGGGGTTTTTTGCCGCGCAGCTGTAAAACCTTGCAATCTAACATAGTAATATGTACCAGGGTCTCCTCGAGGTTGTAAGAAACCCGCATTTTCCTTTGCTTAATCGGTCAAAGTACAAAAACGTGTATTCGATTTAATTTTAATTTATTTTTGTGACGGGTATCTCGATGGTTGAGAGTTGGATTCTCAGTTAAGACAATGAGTTATTTAAATTTTGGCGTTTTGGAGAAATAGAGCGCGGCGTTAAGCTCCGTTACTCAACACGCGATATATTGTACGAGGTAGCGAGGCATGGAGTGTCTTGATGTTTGGTTCTCATTGCCTAGTCAAGAAAAAAACTTGAAGCTGCTTTTTGACCTTTTGTATTAGAAAATCTGGATGGCCTACGATAATTTAATGAACATTATTTTTATAATCTTTGACTCACAAAAAATTCTATACAAAATTTATCTCTTTTAATTTGGGTTATTCCGTTTAGTATCGCGCTATTATTGTAATATAAAGTTGGCTGTAATTAAAGTGCCTACACATCGTTATCATTGCGGTTGTGAAATATAATTGTATACAATATTATGAAATACAGCTGTTTTGCCAGGTACGCTTAGTAACTGGTAAAGCTGCTGGCATAGAGTTTATTAATATTTCAATTTCTTCGCTCTGGTACCAATGCGAAAAGCACATTAGGTTACGCCACTGAACACGCAATGCCTCGCTGAAGAAGAAAGCTGAAAGCTTCTCTCCTTTGATAAGAGGTGCGGCGATGAATTTCGCCGTTTACCATGAAAAACTTAAAAGGCTAAAAGGATAGGACGGTGGTGCTAAGACTGTCCTATTGCACAGCTGTTTTACGAACCATATTAATTATTTGGTGTTGAGTTACTAGTGATTGCAGCCGCTGCTGCTGTTATTTACAGTCGTGGAAACGTTTGTCCCGTATCTGTGGAGTGGTTAAATAACACTCATTTTTATATGACGCGTACCTACCTATCACGACACGAACGGTCGTGATTGGAGCGGTAGGCTCGACCTGCAGAGTTACAGGATTTTGTATTAAATTTATATAGCATTAAATTATAGACATTTCCCGAATATAATTTATACTTGTTTATTAATAACATAAGTTGAATATCACATGGGTTTTTGGAATATGTATCTATGTAGAGATAATTGATGAAATTGCAAATCTATTCAACTTAATTTAGGGCCCTTTCGCTGGAATGGATTATATATTAATTTCGAGAGTAAGTGGGGAAAGGAATTCTCTAACACTAGTTAACCTCGCTATATGCGGGATACAGCATGAAACTAAATAAAACATTTTCTTCCAATTCTTCGGTTTTAGACCTAAGTTACTATTACTATAGTCCCAGTCACTGATCAATCTCTTTGTTGCTAGGAGGGTCTCGCAGGCTGGACGCCCCTGCACATAGCAGCTCGACAAGGCGACGCCACTCTCATACATAGCCTGCAGCGTTCCGGCGCGGTTCTGTTACGCGACTACGCGGGACGCACCGCGCGCTCTCTCGTCAACACGAGAGATGCTCGAGTGTTGGCGATGCTGCCGAAAGATGATGATGATAGCGATGATGAGGTTGGTGTCTTCTTTAGTGCCTAGAGATGGCAGGGATGGATCACTAAGTTTAAGTCCTCCTTTAATTCTATATGTTTAGGTTACATACGTGCAAGGGCGTCCCCCTTGCACGTATGTACCCTGCAAGGGGGACGTGCGAAGGTATAAGGAAATTATTAATGTCATTTCAATTGTTGTTGTTGAGTTTTAATTATTTAATGTTATGTTGTTCTGTTTGTTTACTAGTTTTAGTGTGTTGATACACAAGATTATCTGTATCTACCATTTTATATACAGAATGTGTCAATATAAAAAACCCCATATAAATAATTTGCATTTTAAGACTTCGATTATAAAGGAATCATAACTATTTGTTTTTCTTCCACAGCCATGTCCGTGCACTTACGACAGTGACAGCGAGACTTTGTTCGACAAAATACGACAAAGTGTGAATCCCATCAATGTCGCTTGAAACCGACTAAATAATACCACCACTGAACCGTAGGGGAAATACAAATTTATAAAACTAGAAGAAAATACGTAATACTTCAGTATTATGAAGAAATAAATGCCTATTTGTTAGGCTTGTTGTATAAGCTTTAATGTACTGACTGAAAATTGCTGAACAGATTTTGGTGAAGGTTCCCCTAGTTTTATAGTCGTGGATTTAAGGGTTCACTTGTTTCTATATATTTATAATAATTAATATGATTCTTATATATTGTAATAGTTTTATTATTTTGTAATTGACAGCGGAGTTAAATGCTACTTGGTAACGTTAAACACATGTCATGAACTTGAGAGTTATTATTTTGAAAAAAAAAAGCCCTTTTTCTTATTTTATTTCTTATTTATCATTGACATCGTTATTGAAACATCAAGACAATATTAATAAAAATAAATAAATAAAGCGCGCCATATAGGTTATATTCTTAAATATTTTTTTTATACTTATATATATTCTTCTAAAGAGGCAACTTTAATGTATAAAAATAATCGTTTTCCTCATACGCTTTGTAAAATGGGAAAGCCTATTTTTATTGATGCGGTTTTAACTCGAACAGATGTTGCATCACTACCCTTTGTTATATAATTGACTAGCGATTCTCCGGCGACTCCGCCTGCCTATACTTATTGTTATATTTAAGCCAAATCCTACAAAATCTTAACATAAATTTTAGTTCATATGTTATTCTGATATATTAGATATTTTACTGTACAGTTTTACCTAAATCGGTTCTGTACGTACGATAAATTTATACTCCATACGACGGAGAATAAAGAAGTGAGTCATTAACATTGAGTTGTGTCACTAAATTCCAAATTACCCAATCCAATTAAAACTATAGTGATGCATTGTTTATTAATTAGTATTTCATCGCGCTGTCAACTTTATCATCATTTGAAATTATATTATATGAGAAACATTTCATTATTTTAAATTGTTAGTTTATTTTTTCTTCATATGATATAAAAACTTTCAATCAATCAAAAGGAAGTTTCTAAAACCATTCTTTTTTTGTATAGAAATTCTCAATTTTCTTTTTAATGTGCAAACTGTTAAACTGTGGCGTTAAACATATGACGTCTGTATAGTCATTGGGAATCGAACCCAGGATTAAAATAAATGAGCCAAGGTCGAACAGGAGATGAGGCCAAATGCTGACAAAAATATTTATACGTAAATATTTTTATATGTAATTTTCCTTATTTTCGAATAATATCATTTGTTTTAAATGGACGTATAAAAGTATTTCCGTATAACGTTTTGTATGTGTATAAAGCTTATAATATTATAATATATCGTATTTTTATGATAAAAGTGATATAACTGAAAATTTCGGATTTTATTTAAAATATACATCTTTCATTTTATTTAAAATATCATATGGATGCAAATAAAGCAATGCACATTCAGATCGATATGTGAGAGATTAAAAAATAAATATATATTCATAATAGTTCTTGTTACTTTAGAAAAAATATTTATTCCTCAGTTACAGGACTTTACCCAACATGCTTCAAGACATGGGTAGTATAAGAACATAAAATAATGACTATTTTTTTTAAATGATATTAACTTCGAAAAACATATTAATATAGCTGTTTACTTTTATATGATATTTTTTTTATTCCATGGTATTTTCCCATATATTACAAACTTTTGAGTCATATCACTTTTATTTTAAGAGTCCAATATTTTTTATATAGGCGATATAGTCTTCCTATTCATATTGTTTCTCTTTGGATTTAGGTTATATTATGTAATACTTAATCATTTTTTCCTTTTTCTGTTATCTTCAACTTTATCTTTTTATCTAATAATACTCTTATTCAAAAAATGTTCTCGTCGGTCTAGTTTTTTTTTTGTCAATATTAAATAAAAAATATGTTTACACCTAATTTTTTTAGTGTGCAATATAATATAGCTTTTAAAGGCAAATATTATCGAATTCTCTCTCCCTCTTAAAAAAAATTAGGCTGACGACATACTTTTTTATGTAGTTTTCAAATATATATATATTAAGAGGCCTACGTATTCTAAACGTGTATTATTGATTGTGCATTGTATATCTCATTATTATTATATATCAGCATGTGTGGTAATATGTCGACAATCGTCTTGCTCTAACTTTTGATGAAAGCGGTAGTTAAGACGACCGTCCGCCGAGTGAGGTCGGCGTACACCGCAGTCGTACACTGTGTAGTGTTCAAACTAATGTAAGATAACTTGTTCTGCTAGTCTTTATTGTTTATTAAATTATAATTGATTCAGTTACGCAGGTATTTTATTTCTCAACTTGCGATTTTTAACTCCGTATGGCATTATGACATTCTGATTTTCATTTTCTACCAAATATATGCCGCCTATAAATGTAATTATTTTATAATTACAATGTGTACGCCTACCTTTACTAGCATTTTGTCCTATTGTAAGTTAGTTTGTACTGGATTCCAAGTAAATTTTGTGTTATATATATTATGGTTTCAGTTAATATATAGAATATTATATTAGAGGTTCTTTGATTTTCCTCGTTTGAAATGACTAATTAATTCATTTTATTTGTCAATGGGATAATGTCTTTTAAAATATATCTAAATAATTTATTTCCTTTAAAAATACAGATTTTTTTATTTATAATATTATAAATAAATAGATAGGTACATAAAAAAATTACAAAATCCTTTATAAGTATGACCTTTTGTCAAGGGCACCCTTAGGCAGCTTAGTCAGCTGACGGCACTGCTAATTATTGAATTCTCGTTATTTATAATATATATAAAAATAACTATATTAAATACTCAAATACAATGCCATTTCTTTTCTCCTTTTGCTATCAGACTTTTCAGATTAAAAAAAAATATTATTGTATTATCTATCTATCCACCTGTAATACTATAAAATAAAGTCGCCCTGCGCCGGTGCCTTTCTGATTTTTCTTCTAAACCACGCAACGGATTTTGATGCGGTTTTCACCAATTTGTAGAGTATTTCTTATTATATATTCCTATTTCGCAAGCAAAGGTTGCCAGCAATGGAATTTTATTAAATTGTATTCCGGTTTCGTTTGACTATGACAATAGACGATGTAATGCGCGGTATGCCGTATATTTTAAAGAAAAATATCATAGAAAGTCAATCCTAAAATCAATTTTTATTATAACTGTTTAACTGTTAATTTAGGCATTAATTCATATTAAGCACATACTGAAAACTATTTAAAGATGAAATTATCTTTGTTTTTAAGTGAAATAATGAAGTCATTATATTGAGTCCTTGCTGAATTCCTTTTCTAAATACAAATATATATTTAAATTATCAATTTAAAACGAATGAACTATTTCATTAAATAAATGTTTACAAATATCGGTATTTAAAAGAAAGGTGAATGCCGCGGAGATGCGATCTCTTTGTAGTATACGCGGAGTCAGCTTAGCCGATCGAATACGCAATGAAGAAGTACACAGAATGGCAGATACTAGCGAGGATGTCACTGAGAATGAAGAACCAGCTCAGCTAGTTTGGGCACGTCGATTGAGTATTAATTACATTTTTCTTTAATAACATATTTCAAATATTTTATTCTACATGCTGCTCCCGTGAAAGGAGCGCAAACGCCTCGACCCTTCATAGTTCAGTAAAAAAACAAATGGGAGCAAATTATAAACAGTGACCTGTTTAAATCAGGCAGGTCTGGAGATGCGGCAGACTGAGAGCTGGCAGGCAATCATTGTTTTTTCATTTCATTTTTCAACAAACAACGCATTATCATAAATTTAATTAGAGGTGATTGCGGCAGGATTCTTCAAGGCAACCCTCTAATCTATTTTACTATCATGTATCATTCTTACATATAAGTTTTTTTAAAAACAGATACTAGAATCTTAGGGCATAACATTATCATTTTAAAGACAATATCAATATATTGCAATTTTTCAGCCAATTCAATAAAACAGTAATTGTACAGCAATTTACAAAATACTTTATATTGATCCAACTTTTTAATTTATGAAATAAAACAAATACTAAATGTAAAACTTAGATCAGATAAGACATTTCATAGATTAACGTCGCACTCTTGTACTGCTGCACCACGACTGGCCTCGTTCATAAAGTGACCATTGGGAAATTATAATCAAATCTATAGAGATTTTTGTACACTTTCGCTCCAGGTAAATAACTTATAAAATAAAGGTAATATTTCAAACAATACTCTTTCAATGCAGCACACCCTCGGTAGTTTATTTTAACAGGTACACTTTAAAGTTAAGAAATGGAAACAAGTGGTTGTTATAAATATAATGTATAATTTACCATAATACAATTAATGACTATATACGATATTTGGTTTCACGTTGTATCCCGCATATAGCAGGGTAGGCAGAGGGAACCTATTGTTTAGAACACCCGTTTCCTACTCCCCGTTTACTGCTCAATCTTGAAGACATCGCGTGATTGTGAAATTGTGACTGATGAGCTCAACGCTAATTATAAAAAGTTATTATGGGACGAAACATTATATATAAAAATATAATGTATAATTAAACGGAGCACGGGCATGAGTCGATATGTACTCATCTGTACAACTAAAGTCCTCGAGAACTTCTCTTTTTGCTTATATTTAGCAGACTATTTCGTAACACGAACGAAAAGTTATGCTTCAGGTTTAAACATATCCTGTTAAAAATGTGTTAAACATTTTAAAAGAGCATAGGATTAAAAAGTTATTGAATCTGTTTCTTGATTTTTAATGATTATTTAAATAATTATTAATATTATTTTTATTCCTTTTTTTTACTAAACCTCCATTTTCCATTTTATGAATATTTGACATACATTTTACATTAAATAGTCTTCACTATTTAAAGTAAAATGTTGTATTTAAAGTTGACCTGAAGAACTTATTTAAAATCGAATACAATGACATTTTTAATAAAAAATAATATTTATATGAATAAAAACACATAATATGATTCTTTTTAATGGAATAGATATTTGTGACACTGGCAGATTATTTTGTGCCTGTCATCGCAAAATCAGGCCATTTAATTAAAAAAAAAATAGATATTTGAATTTGATTGTTGAAATGTTTACGTTGCAGCTAAACAATTTAATTAGCGAATAAGAAAATAATCTAGTCAATGTAGCGCCCTAAATTATGTTCAGCTTTAGCTGTTTTTGTTTATTTAGAACATTTCGACTTGCTCTATTGTCGCCGGCGTAGCTGTCTGTAGGGCTGACAGTAGTGACATTATTATATTGCTTGGCGATTTGAATGTGCTCAATTTGACTTGAATTGAATAACGGACACTTTGATAATTGGCAACTCCACTTCTTTTGCAGATATATACAGCATTTAGGTCCTCCAGAAGCAATATTACTAAATATTTAACTAACTTCTGTGAAAGGAGGAGGTTTTTAATTCGATTGTATTTTTAATTTTTGTTACCCCAGAACCTTTCAACCTTAGGACCAATTTTGATGATTCTTTTTAATTGATAACTGATGCTTCCCGTGTCGTCCCATTTTACTTTGCTCTTGTTCTAATAATGGCAATCATGAGAAAATCATATAAATCTTAATTTGTTATGTGTATGTGCGCAACAAATGGACGTCGGTTTTTTTGTTAAAAACTATATTATTAAGATAAGCAAGTAGTTGAAGGCTTCAAATCATTCAATATTTCAATGAATGACAGGTCAGTAGTCATTCAGGCCGCTGGTTGACCGACAAATACAGTTTCGTGGTGACAAGGCGGCTAACAGCAGAACGACTAATTTATAAATGTACATACGTTCATAACATACTATATTAAGAAGGCACTTATTTTTAAAACAAATAACAACAATATATACACATAGATAAATAAATTTGTGTGTTTGAGTAAAGTAATCGTATAATGTTGTTTTATAATTATACTCTTTAAGCGTATTTAATTTCTGGAATGTTCGTATTGAAAGTTACTAAGTAAAAAATTATAACAAAAAAAATATGTTCGTAAAATTTTTCTAGCTACAATATGAAATAACCACTGGCACCTATACCAACTACTAAAGACATTAACTATATCAAATCTCCGTATAATACGTGGGCCTATTAATCTGAAGCAAATCAAACACATTCGGAAACACGTACGTCGTATTAAACCCAATAAGACCATACGTGAAATACTTATAGCTACACTCGACAATTATTTTATTATAATTATCCAAACTGTCTTGTGAATTTCTTAATTCATTCTTGTCTTTGCCGAGTAAAGCACAAATGAGGCCGTACGAAAACGACTTAGCTAATGCTCTAGTAGCCATAACACCACAAAACCCTAATATTGTCCTTAACAATGTGCATCCAAGCATCTCAACGGAGGGCCAAATGATTTCGTAAGGCGGGCTCTGGTCGCTGGCCGCCATGTTGCCGAGCTGGTAGTTCGTCCACGCGCCCGTCAGTATGCCGGCGCACACGCTCACTATCATTGTTGTATCGCCTCTGGAATGTTTCAGTTATGTATTAACAAGAATATAGGCATAGTGTCTGACTGTAAACGCAACGGTCGTGAGTTCGATATCCCACTCATCATAGGAATTAATTATTTTAATTTCCTCACTCAGGTAACAAGGCTAGGCGTTGCGGTGAGTTCTGCAACACACAATGTCGAATTAATTAGGCTTTGCGTGGGGACAGGAGTGGCTTAACACTAGGCTCCTTTTGCCTATCCCGCTTATACGCAGGATACAGCGTGTAAAAAAATATCTTGTAAATTTATTTAGAGGCTGTTAAGATGGACACAAGAATACAACAGTAACACGACAGTTGTAGGTTCGATCTTCAACGAAAAAAATATAGAAGCTTTAAAGGCTATCCTAAGCTTTGCGCTCAAAATGGAGACATTGCACTTTCACATCTTATCGAGGAAGGAAATAAAAATACTCTCAAACTTCCGTCAAGATAGCTATTATTAGTGTCGCTATTAATGTTATTACATTCAAAATTTTAATATTCAGTTGAAGCATTTTATTACTCGGAATTAAATATTTTGTTAAGTTAAATATTACTTTCTTAATGACAGTGTCTATTGTATACACTTTAGATATGGGACTGATCACACATATTAGGAGAATATTTTTATTCAATTTCTTTATTTTTTCTTTAGGCCAGTCGTGGTGCAGTGGCACAAAGTGTGACTGCAAAATTAATTGGCTCGATCCCCACTCGAAGACATGAAATATTTATTTAAATTTATATTTTAATTTCGTTTCGCGGCATTGACTTCCGCCACCCAACACGCCTCCAGATTTTGGCAGAAAGTGGGGAATGTACTGTCTTAACACTAGGTACCATCTGCTGTGTGCGAGATACAGCGTGAAGCAGCGACAGACTCCGTTTCCATTAAAGCACTTTCCACTTTCCGCTAATTCTCGAGGCATTGCGTATTAGAACTGAACGCCGGCGCTCAGTTCCGCCGAGGTAATCTTCGTTACAAGAGTTACCTTAAATATTTCATTTACCCGAATACATTCCTATTTATTGTAAGAAAAACCCTGTGCTCTATGCATTGAGCTAATTATTATATAATGATTGAGTAACTGATAGACATCGCACTGCCGAAACTACGCGGCGTAGAACGTTGAAATTTGTCATCTACAAGGGGTCCTTGGGGTATATAAAGGAAAAGAATAGGAAAAAAGATTCCAAAAATTACATCATACGGTCCACGCTAACGAAGTCGTGAACGGCAACTAGTTATTAATACAAACATCAGTAAAACTATACATACACGCATTATATTTCTGTTTTTTTGAAATGTTTCCCAATATCATTATCATAATCGTTAATCTAACTAACTTTCAAGGTAAATATGTAAATACACATAATATTAGGTATATTTAATATTTTTTTCTCATTAACATTAACTTTCAAACATTTTCAAATAATACCGACGTGTAATGAACATATATATAAAAAAATACATTAATTAATTTTGAGGTCATTTACATGTATAAATTACATTGCGTGACGTACTTTTTGGACATAGATTGTTTTATTTACTTCATTAATATCTCTATAGCCACATGTATAAAAAAATACTTTGCATTAAAGACTATTTAGAGGTTAAATAGATCTCCATATTTAATAAAAACAAAAAAGCCTATCTAGTATATATAAAATACGCATTAGTATTTTTTATTTAGCTTCACACTGTATCTAGGACTGAGCATGTTAGACAAAGGAAACTTGAGAACTTAGTGGTTTAACACTGTTCACATTAGGGCATCTGTTTTGAACTTTTCACAAAATTTAATAAAATCAAAGTAAATGTATAGTTCTTAAAATTTACACACATTTAATTTTTGTACTTGAACCACAATTAAATATATTTTATATGACTGAAATTGGGACCGAGTCCACGAGTCTAGTGTGTGCAATTAAATCATTTTTTGCCACAATAATTACATAAAGTAATAAATGATAAAAAAATCTCTTAGTAATTATTAAAATAAGTTGCGAAAAACATATAAAATTTGAAGATAAATCCTGCCACATACTGATGTAATTATATTTCTAAATATTATTATTTTTAATAATGAAAATTTTAAAAGAGTTAACTCTTTGACTATATTGTACTGGAGATCAATTCGGAATGTTTATGAACATTTTTCATTACTCCTGACTTTGTAGCTTCACTTTGCTTTAGTTTGCATTACGACACAGCATTTCCGATAAAGACACTTCCGCCCTCCACTATACGCCCATCCCTTGAGGCAGTGCGTATTAAGTCGCAGAACTCAACCCCAGGCTTTGTCTATCTATACCTACCTACTTATTACCAGAGCCAGAAACTTAAAATATGAAATATTTCATTTACTCTCTATATAATATGTTTCTAAGAAATATAAGCTCACCTGGTTGGTGTCCATTTATCAGACTGCGGATGACAAATTATTACAAGTATTGACACGACAATGACAAGTAACGGCGACCATTGCCATGTTATTAAAAACCCATCAAGTTGATCGACAAATGGTATTAGTATTGAAATTAATGCTGAAGACAAAAGGAGGCCTGCTGCTATGTCCTGGAAATAAAAAATGCATGTGATAGAATGATATATTATATTCTGGCGACACGCGGCCTCGCTCACTTGCATTACAAAAATATTTATTTTCTCATCCGAATAAGTATTTAGCGCTCTAAATAAATGTAATTTTAAAAATTATCTACACATTAAAATTAAAGTTTTTTATATGTATAGATTGTGGTTCAAACTCTATTGTCCACTACTTTGTTTATAATTGCTTTAATTAAAAGTTTTAATGTAAATAACAATGTATTTATAACAGAATTTGTTTTTAATTGATAATAAATTATTCTCGTTTCCTTGTTCTGGTAAAAGGATAAAGCGTGGTGTTGAGTTCCGACACTCTATATGAAATGTCTCGAAAATTCGGCAGAACGTAGTAAGTAAACACAAGATTTCAATACTAAGTTCCCTCCCTCATTTCTGCTATAGGCTGAATAGTGTGAAGTGGTTTTTATTTTTAACTTATCATTACATGTAATTATTAATATTCAAAAGTAAAATTAATATTTAACAAGTAAGTAATGAAGATATGTTTTAACCAACAAAAAAATTTTACAAAGAGAGTCTGTAATCCACACTTCTTGGAAATTGACCAAGTGCTTTGACCATTAAGCCATAATTTCTCATCAAACTATATTAATTCTGATATATTTCTTAAAAGAATTTTGTTATAAATTATATTTTATACTGTACTGGAAATTCTTACCAAAACACTATGCATGCCAAGGTAAATCCTGCTAACACAGATCAATGTACACCACGCAAATGATATCAACACACCCCAATGAACGGGATATTGATATCTATCCATTGTGTAGAAGAGGACCGAGAATGGAATGGAAACGCCTACCATGGCATGAGTGGATGGCATGCCATATTCTATGGCCCATTTCTCTTGGAGTTTTTTGACAGGGTACCCAGGTCGAGGCCAACGTATTATGTCTTTAAAACCTTGACCTATAACATAAAAATGACTTTCATTCAACAGGTGTAATCACAATTATATTTTTAGAATAGTAATATAGAGGACCTATATAAATGTATAGAACATGAAGTCACATAAGTGCAGAAGAAAAGCATCTGAAAGTAAATATGATAGTTATGGGTTCAATGTTGTTCAAGGAACAACTCATTATCATTTTCTGCCTCATATAAATAAAGCATGTTGCCCAGTCTCCCACTCAAGAATGCAATGCAGCAAAATAAGTAGAAAGTGGGAAATGGTGTGTCATAGCTCCAAATATATATAAAATTAAAAAATAATATTGAATGGATCATGCAGTAAGTAAAATATTTAATATTCACATACCTATGTACATTACAATAGTCCAAACTAGAACCACTCGTCTGCCAACTGCCCCATCAATATTCCAAAACCAAAAGGGTATAAATGTAGCATAAAAAATTTCATCACCAAGCTCAGTACCCAATACAAATAAGTAATACCAGAATTTATTATTAATCAAACAAACCACTTCATCCTGGTTTTCTCCTGAAGTATCTGTTTCACAGGAAGACTGTGAAGTCCCAGAGGTATCACTAGGTATTCTTTTATGGTATTTTGTATCGTCTTCATTTTCACAATTGTGCCTATCGGAATATAAAATATATTCTTCGTTTGATTCCACACTGTTCTTTTTATAAATGACACCAAAAAAATTTTGCACTTTAACAACTAGAAGGGGGTCCTTTAAATATTCGATTATGTCGTCCCACATTTTAATTCATTCCGTTATAGCCTGAAATAAAATTAATTAATTTAAAAAATCTGTTTCACAATTTTAATTTAGTTTAATAGCTAATACATAAGTTTTCACCTCGTTAGATACGAGATAACGTTCGAGTTATTTAATTTTCTCTAAGCACCAATTACGAATAAAAAAATTAAAGTTAATATTAAGATTTAAATTTGATAATCACACATATTTTAAGTTTCAATTTCGCTCCGAGAAAACGTCTGCATTGTACTCATTCAAAATATTATTTATAGCTAACTTACTAGATACTAGATTTAGATAGAGCGTTACCTCAACTCTTAACAATAAATATAGTATGTGGACAATTTATGCAAATAACATTAGAATACATTTGACGTTTATAAAAATTGACATTAAAGTTATTCTTGAATTACAAAGTCAAATATAAAATGTCATGTGTTTTTGGTTTAAAAATGGTAAATAATATACCTATTTAAATATTTACTTGAAACTAAAAAATGAGTACATTGTTAATTTTTACTAATTGCATATATATTTGAATTATCATTGAAAAAAAGATAAAATAAATAGGTGAGTAAAAATTATAAATTTTTAAGAAAAAAACCAAACATTATATAGACTACTAGTTATTTTTTAATATTTATAAAAGGCCTTAAGGACTGACTCTAATAGGTATAATTTGTATCATAATCCTATATTATGGCAGTTCTCCAAAGCGTGTGCGCTTTTCTCAATTTCAATTTCCTTGTGTTTACTCATTAATAGCAAATAGTTTTAAGAAGATGAATATCATATTAAATGCTTAACTAAATAATAAACAAGTCGTCTAGACAAGTTTCATGGTTTACTATATACAAAAATATATTTTAAGAAAAATCCTTCAAAAAATTAAATATTTTACGTGGGTAAAAGGGTGTTGTGTTCTTAGCTAATTTCTTTTTTAAAAAATATTCGTAATTAAACTATAGTATATTTTTTTTCTATTTTTAAAGAAATAAGTATATATTTAAAGTTATTAATAATAAAACGTGTTTATAATTTAAGTATAGCTACACAAAAATCAATCGCAAATAAGTTTATAAAAATAGAGTCCAATGACCCTCGATCGAGCGAGCTTTTGTTTTAAATATTGCCACAAAAATACGTTATCTAACGTACGGTGTATTTTGGGTTATAATAATATTAGCATGCAGAGCTTTGATTTCCGGCGATGCAACTGCCGCCACGGATGCTTTAATAAGTCTTAAATAAGTTTTAAATCGGATTGGATTGTAGTCCTGAATCTTAGACATATTTCTAATAGTACTAGTACTCACTGATGGGTCGTGTGATTAATTTTTTATGTTTAAACCAGCTATGACTAAAAATTTAGATAGTACCTAAATTTTGTTCGTGAATTTTTCTCGGATTCTATTCTTTTGAATCTTCTTGCTATATTACTTCCATAGCAATTAGATTCAGTGTAATTGAAACGTTATAAATAATATTACTGTTTTTAGCATATAGAACAGTACAAAAATAAGCTACTTCAACTTAAATTTTATATTTAAAGTTAATAAAATATATCTAAAATTTAACGATTTCTGATAATATTCTTTGGTTGTTTTTATTGTTATTTTTTAATTATTCTTTATTTTTTAAATCTCACTTTATCCCTAGCGGGGTAGTCAGAGAGAACGGGCGCCAAAAGCCCTACTCTCTGTATGTTTTACTTTATCAACTGTTACCACTCGTCAATCTCTTTATAAATGCCATGCGGGAGTTTTTTATGTTTTTCCGTAACCTTCCTCCTGTATATATCTTTTCAGCCGAGCGAGTGTTTGGGATTTATAAGATCCCATATTATAGTTAGGTTTATCAGCTCTTTACCCAGATGCAGCTGACTTCGATGCATGTCCATTTTTGACATCGGAGATTATACCAATACTGTTGCTTCCCCTTTTTTGAACAATGTATGTTAAATTTCAATTAGTAGTTTTTATAGGTCTACATACTGCAAAGAAAAATTATGTTTCACTGGTCTTAAAAATAATATTTAATTTCTTGTTAGACTTAAATATAGTTTTAATAAAAGCTTTTCTCTTTTTCTACTGAGGGTCTTCTGATAAAGCTGGAGGGGAGTAGACATCTTACTCTGATGAAAGGCATTTTTCACTTATCAAAGCTAGTCCCCTAGGTGTATAGTGTCGCAGAGTTAGTGGGCTCTTTGAAATAAAGATTTGCCCATGGTAGACAAACATGGGTAAGATTCACTATTGAAGTATGTGAGTATGGTTTCTTGGTTAGCTAACTTAAGATCTTTCAGCCCACAAAAAAAATGGTAAGAGTCCATGGCATGTTGAGCCAGTTTATACCTCGGCGTACCGATTTAGCTAACTATTGAAATACAACCAGTCTTATTGTGCATTTTCAGCAACCCATACAATTTAGGATATTTTACACAAGTAGTTATGAGTGATTTAATGTTACATATCTTACGTTTCTTTCATTCTTCTTCTGCAACACCTACGTTTCGCTGCCATATACCAGCGTCGGTTGTCAGCATTGTACAGTGTATTGAAACGTGCAACTATTCTGTTATTTCACAGTCTCACCAATGCATCCAAGGCACCGCAAATTCTGTTATCGGCAGCAGTAAGCCTCTGCGTCTTTTCATTATTTCTTTGAAATGCAAGAACAGACTCTGGTCCTTCTTTAAGAAAGGACTTTTCTTGGGAAGGAAATTTTCCCTCGCATGTCTCTTTGTGTCACTTCGTGCTGCCAAGTTGACATGGCGTAACCATATTGAATACATGAGACGTACCTTTTCATTCTCGCACACGGGCTGAGTGATCGCTATTAATAGACTTTACAACAAAAGAAACGATTAAAATACCGTACCGAGGTAGTCTCCCAAAATATGCCTTATGATCCTAACGAGATTTTTTTTGGCTACAGTGTCTTTCACTTGAATTTGAATTTAAACGTGCGTGTGGTTTGGTGATGAAGGAATAACAAAAAATATTAATAAAAAAAAACGAGCGGTAACAAAGACAGGGGGAGACCTCGGTTTACCTTCGAAAATACAGCATCAAAGATACTGAAGGAGGAAAATCACGTAAAAAGCATGAGGACGCCCCAGATGACATGTATGAAAAGGTGAAATTAGTGGACGAGGTGAGAGGTATATAGAGACCGTAGCATTGGGCTTTCCGTTCTCACTGACTTTGCCACTAGTAAAACAGCGTGAAGCTAAATAAGTAAGTAATTTCAATTCTGTTATAAACAACCATTGTTGGTACCACAGCATCATTTATCATTTTCCTTCTGTTGCTTATCATTACTCTACACTAATCGTCATTGTCCTTATTAACACATTATTTAAAAATTTGATTTATAAAATAAGTAGGGGTTGTTCATGGATGCCACTTCAATAAACGTGCATTATAATATCCAAGCTTACATCTCACAGCAAAATTTCAGCTTTACACGCTGGTTTTAAAAAAGATATAATTTTTGGCTAAAAATAATAAATTTAGAAGTGCCAATTAACAGTAATGACTTACCGTATCTATATGTATAATGTATATAGTACATAGACTACAATATTCGAACACTAAAGGATTTCAATTTTAATTCATCATATCATCAATACTAACAAAAGAAACAAAAAATGTAATAGTACAATGACAAAATAATATGTCGACTAAATAATAATTTTAAACTGCCCAATGAGTGCGGTTAAAAAAATTTACGGTTTTTAAAAGTTTACAAATTTTACGTTATTTTAATATTCAGACACTAGAAATAACAATTCTGTTTTATGTCTTCTTCGAAACGTTGTTGCAAGTTTGTTTTTTCATTTAACGTTCGGCTTCTAAATTTTTCTCCACTATTTTACTTCATGTTTTAACGTTTCTTGCAAGATATCGGCGTTTCTTTTTCACTCCAATCCTTTATTGCCCAAATTATTCCACGTATCCCCTGTAATCCTATCAAAAGGGTTAAATTCAAGTGATAGAAATGGAAGTTGTTAAAATAATCCTGCATAATGTCGGAATAATGTTTTGGAATGTTATCTTTTTAAAACATTTTCGGTTTAGGGTTGTACTGTAGGGGTGTATAATAGACATAAATAAATATATAAATATTTTAAGGGAAAATTGATGAGAAAGTTTTACTTAGATTAGTATTGTACGATATCAACCGTGCGCCGTACCGTAGTCAAAAAACATCTTTTGTCAAGATTTTGTTTTGTTATATCTGTGGCTGTCAGTATGAGTTTGACAATCAACATAGTTTAAACTTCAAAACTCTACTGCTACAAAGTGTGTGTTGACCGCAAAAGTTTATGAAGTTACGAATTGTCTAATTAAAACGTAAATCGACGTATTAATTATATTTCTTAATCACAGAGACAGTATATTTTTATTATTTTGATTTCAAAAACTACTTTTAAGTTCAAGCGGAACAGGAAGCAAAATATTTATTAATTGTGGATGTAAGTCTACGTATATAATTGATTTCTGTTAATAGATTCAAATTATATAAGTTACTTATGGTTTAACTACATACTATTTGCTCAATATTTATAAATAGTGATACAAATAAAATAAATGATGTGTTCCCACAGTTAAAAACATTCGAATTTTTTTACTATAGTTTTATATTTTATAAAGTTTTTATACAAAGAAAATATTGAGTATTTAAATTATCCTGTAAAACTTATTTAATATAACAATAATTTTAACTAATTTGTAAAACAATACATAAATTTTTGTGCAATCATTTTTTTATTAATCCGCTGATCCCGCACACTGTAGGCAGAGGGAACATAGCGTTAAGAAACTCCGTTCCCCACATTCTGCCGGATTCTGGAGGTATCGCGTGTTAGGTGGTAAAACTCAATGCTGCACAAATTGTAAATTTACTGTTTTTGAATTTGGTTGAAAACAAAAACAACCTCTTTATTGAAGTTGGTTGACAAATTATGCAATGATGAAGAATCTCAGTTCTGACACCATTTCAGGTATTTATATTTTTTACCAAGAAAAAACAAACATGTTCAATTTCAACCAGAACCTATAATCAGAACCAAACCAAATTTTTTACCAAACTGTCCTTGAAGTATCCTTTCAAATAAAAAAAGAATCATAGGAATCAATTGGCATAGTATTGAGTTAAGTACCAACTTTCAAATAAAAAAATCATCAAAATCGTTTCACCCAGTCAAAAGTTCTGAGGTAACAAACATAAAAAAAAATATTTTGGTTGGTTTGATTGGTTAAAAAAGAAAAAATAATAATATAAGCAAAATATTATTTAAAAACTATAATTGGCGCAACTTGCGAGAATTAAGAGTATCTAATGAATGAAATAATGTAAAGAATGATAACTTGATATGCATTTCTTTTCTTAAGCCATTTTTTCCTGTATTCAAAACACCTGATTGAGAACCAAAATATGATTTATGTGTAAAAATATTTTATTGACAATTTTGTTTGATGCATATATCATCCAATTTAAAAATTAAAGAGTAAAAATATGTTATTATTATTTTATGTTATTGTATTATAAAGTAAACTATGAATGCTACTCGTACATAATACTAAATTATAGCATTAGCTCGCTATGTCCCTAAAAGTGGTGGTTGTGGGTTTGAATCCCACTAGATTATAGGAAGTGTTAGCGAACTCGTATAAAAGAGGGTAGACATAGATGAAAAAGATGATAAAAGCAGTGGAATTGTGTCAACCGGGGGTAGTTGCTGGTAGGCAATGCCCTTTATTAGAAAGTAACTTGTGTGAAGTGTTATTAGGTGATACATATCATTATTGCAGTTACATAGTATCTCTTCTCAAATAGTTTAGAAATATATAGACGCTAAGTATTAATTTTTTTTTTTTTTAAACGTGAACCTCTTTGAATTCCTAACAGTAGATTATTCTTTTTATTTCCTATTTCTGACAAGAAAACATGGCGCGTCGTTGAGTTTCGCTACTGAAAACGCAATATATCGAAATTTTGGGTAAGTGGGGAAAAAAGTATCATACCAGGTACTTAGGTTACATTCAGTGGCTTATAAATGCATGGCATATACCCATGTATAGTTAATATAAATGTCTCTCTTTTGCATAAATTGAATAGAAATCTTTCGCATACTGATAAGGTTCCAATTATATGTTCATTCAAAGTAGGGATGAGTGCGGACGCGCCGTATCTCGCCTGCTGGTTGATAACACGACACAGTAGCTAAGTACTGCACGCACACTACGCGTCTCACAAACTCTTACTTCAGTATGTATGTAGATATACATTATCAGCAAGTCTAAATAAGCTCGTATTTAAATTGTTTTTCTGAAAAAAAAGGTCAAAGAAACCATTATTTTTGATACCTTCATGTGAAACGTATACACTGTTCGGATGTCAAGGCCACTGATTATAACATGATAAACTTTAATTATCTAAAACAAAATATTTAGTTTGTCTCTCGAATTTAATTTAAATACTTTGTATTTCAATGTGGTTATGATTTCTTATTTAAAAGCTTAAATTAATTTTAATTTATTAGTCCAGTTATCTAGTTAATTATTAAACAGCAGTTGTAAGTAATATACATATAATATGTCATAAATATACTAGAGGCCTTTAATTGTGTGCTACCGCGCTAAACTGAAAATATTTGCTACATCGCTAATATTTTAACATTGTTGATAACGTCTCTTAGAAGTCAGTGTCCACGCGACCCGTACGTACGGCGTGCGTAAATGTATTTCAAATATTTTATAAAGTAACAAAAAACATTACTAACCATATATATATATTTTAGTTTTAATATATCTAGATAGACGCCATGATTACAACGTGATAAAGAAAGTGAGTGGACTAATTTGTGATTCATTGTTTATCGTTAGAAAAACTTGCGCTTTTTAGTATCCAATCTGGCTTCAAGTATAAGAACTTCATGCTTTCTTAGTAGAGTCGTTGTTATTTATTACCCAATTTATTCTGTTGATTTCCTCAATTATGTTATAAATTATATTTTTACTTCATTATTATAATATCTATTAACATCCATTATGAAATAAAATATTACATATGTACGTGTTGCTCCAGAAATATATACAAAGAGCGCTACTTTGTATGTATAACGAATATAATTGATCATAGGTATAACAACAAAGAAAGGATCTTCCACGTACAGACAGATTTAATTATAGGTATAAAGTATAAATATACAAAATAAATAATAATGATAATTGCAGACATATATGCAAGTTAGAAACGAGCGATGATGGCGGCCGAGGAGGAGCCGGACGCGTTGCAAATATACTGGGAGCGATTCTTCAAAGCGGAGACCGGAACTTACGAGGTAAATACAGCACAAACACACGTCAGGTATGTCGCTTTGTGCACTCAAGAATAAAACAAGCAAAAGAAAGAAATCATTCTAAAATCAAATCTGCGCAGCCATCATCTACAGTTTCATGTCTGTACCCTGAAAACAGTAATCGGAGCGGATGCGTTAGAAGGTTTTATTTTATATATTGTATGTTTCTTTACAGATGATACTATTACGTAGTTATGACACGCTACAATTTAAGTGATTATGTATTTCTTAGATTTTTTGTATTTTTGTATAGCATTTTAAATAAATGAAATGTAAAAAATATTTAATAAATAGCATTCTCTCTCGCTAACGTTATTTCTTAGTATTATATAAGAACATATGGCTTAGTTTGTCAGAGCGCTTGGACGGCATCAAATCTCGTAACATTCAATTTTTTATGTTTTCTAAAAAGTATTCTTCTTTTCTAAGCGTGGAATAACATTTTAATAATGTAAAGAATACTAAAATAAGGTAAGACACTAGTGTTGACATTCAATCATTTTCTTTCGTCCACTTTAGAGAATGAGTAGTTTGACGAGGATAAATTCCACAACTACGGCATACCCAGTTTATACGCATCTCGTAAATGTGTATACAGTATAGTTATTATGTGAAAAAAAATATAATATATATATATATTTTTAAATCAGTGTAATACTAGCCTTTTATAGATAAATTGATACATATGAAACTTTGTTTTCAGAAGTCCACATGGCTGGAGCTGTTTTTAGCGGAGTTTATTATTCGTCTCAATGAAGGTCAAAATCCTAAAAAGCTAATAAATTTTTGGTAAATATTGTTTATTCTTACTACTAAAATGGAGTAGAGTCTGATATATGTACGTACGTACGTACAATACAATCGTGTTGATTCAATAACATATTATTAATAGTCTTAACATTTTATGTAGTATCACACTGTATCCCGCATACAGCGGGGTAAGCAGAGAAAACCTTGAAGTCTTAACCCTAAGAGGCTCCGTTTCCCGCACTACGGACTAGTAGATTTAAATAAACATGTACAAATAAATTGAGCATAAAGACGTACATTATTCACAATTTGTTTACAAAAAGCAGATTTTTTTTTAAAAAAAGTAAATATTAGTCCTTTGCCAAATTTCAATATACTACAAAGAAGATAATATGCCTATATCTAATTATGTGATCTACTTACAGCCCAGTAAGCGGCGTAGTGTCCCTAGTGGGATGTGAATTACTCTGTGGAATACATAGAGTGACGTCATCAATCAACACGCACTATTCCTTGTCGAGCGTCGAACCCGTTGCTGTTCATAATGACGTCACTGATCATGCTGGTTAGTATAGTCTTTGTTTAAGATGAAAAAAATAATTACGATAAATATGCCAAAATCATATTATGACATATCAAGACACACGGCCGTGTGTCCGCCAAGTTCGAGCCAAAAAAGGCGACACACC
>DVQM01000187.1:0-22132 GCA_018231645.1 Heliconius ricini | reverse complement strand
ATGTATATATATATATATATATATGTATATTTTTGTCTATATAGACAATGATAGTTCTTATCTTCATCTTTCAGATGAGAATGAGCATGGCTTTGTAAGCATCAAGCACTTTCGCTTAACCCATCGTCATCGAGCTCTTCGTTTAAGCCCTCTTGGGATCCTTCATACTTTGTACGTGACTTTCCCCGGTATTACTAACACAGTATTTTCGAAGAACAGACATTTTTTTTCTCTTTTCACTTATTGTTTCTATACAATACTAACATTGAAGTAAGATTTACGAAAAATATAATCAAATTCAGTTAAATACTCAAATATTTTATGATATCCCGACTACTTTTATTAGAAATATCGTTCAAAACATCGATATTGTGCTTGAAGTGCTTCTCGCGTCTATAAGGTGATTGATGGCCATCGAATCGACGGTGCTCTGTAAGAGAGTTATTACGAGACTCTCCCACTTATTTTTTGCACTTTTATACTAATAAGACGTTTGATAAATCGGTGTGCAATTTTATTTACAAAGAATTGAACACTAGTGAAAAATATTTTCGTTTTAATATCTTGTAAGAGTACGATATTGAATAGTCTATGTAATTAACCAATAAAGTTTCTTTGGTTCGCTTGGTGCAATCCATAATAATAAAGTAGGAGAGGTGCCACCAATTTTTTGTGAAAATTTGTCACATACCTCTCCTATTAAATACCAACACAAAACTACGGACCTGGCTGGTGAGTAGTTTAACCCACCATAGATTTTTTTTTAAATATCTCTAATAGACATATTATTTCCGTGGGAATTTCTACCTGCCAGGTGATCTAATAAATGATGTAAGATGCATGTCAGTAGTGCTATACATGAGCTGTAGTCTAGTCTAATGTAATTATAATATTAAAATCGTAATAAAATACATAATTATATAAATTATGGTTTTAAAAGCAAGATGTTAACACTAAGTAAAACGTTGAAAATAAACGACAATACATGACTTAAACTTATTTTTATACGTATATCATACTGATAGAGATATGCTTAAAAGATAGCATATGACCATATGCCACCCACTTTAATAATAAAATAGTATTATAGTGGCATACGACCATTCATTATGTCTGGCTTTCATGGATTTTCATACAATTTTATAATCACGTAAATATTTACGAAAGAATTGTTACCAAAAAATATTAATTATGAACATTAAAATTATTTTAAAATAAGTAACATAAATATATTGTATGTAATTTTTATAGAATATATATTAGTATATGTCTCTTGTATACACTTTAAGGGTACTTTGGTAAAAAAATGGTTTTAACTATGGGATCCGGTTTGAAATTTAACAAGTTAGTTTTTTTTTTTGGTAAAAAATGTAAATATCTGTAATAGTCACAAGGGAAAACATTGTTTAAATTGGTGTCAGAAGTGAGATTCCTCATTGTTGCATTTCTTTTCTAGGGGGGATAAAAAAGGGGGATTCCCAATTCGCCTGAATATTTTTTTATGTATGTTCTTGTCAATATGCCAAAATGTTAGCTTGCACAGTAATGCCCAATTAAGCTTGAAGTTTTATATAAGGCAACCACTAACTTAAGAAGAATCTTTTTAGGGTCTATTTATCACGTTAAATCATAAAGTAAATATTTTTTTACAAGACGAAAACTGATTTCAAACAACGAACTAAAAAGTAAAAAATAATTTTACAAAATGCAACACGTGCTTTGATTTTGTTAAACAAAAATAATTAAAAAATAATCACTACAAACAAAAATGTAGCAAATAGCGGTAATAATAATATGCATATTTTTACACTGTTATTAAAGTTTAAATTGCTAGTAGAAAACTGTGGCGTCAGGTCACTGTGGATGACAAAGTATACTACACATATTGAATACTATTCTTTTTTACAATGAAACATTTTTCTACAATATATTTTTACACTTAACTATGTTTAAAATAAATATTTTAAAGAATTCAATAATATTATGGATTGGATGATAGTGACAATGTCTAAATACAGGCGCACAAACGTGCGACTATAGTCGCGACCACTTGTGAGTTCGATTGCCACTCTAAGGAATTAAATACTTAATATTTTCATTCCGGCAACGAGGCATAAGCGAGGCGTTGAGTGCCGCCAATCAATACGCAATGCCTTTAGAGTTCGGTGAATATACATACATTTTAACTATTTAGAATAGAATATAACATTATCATCTTGATGTACGATTATATAGGGGTATAATACATTTCAAACTGAGTGACTGACAGATAACGTACTGCTTAAATTATTGGGCGTAGGAAGCTCAAATTTGGCATGTACATTTATCGGGGAGCACTGTCAAAGGGTTTCCCATAAATCCTACGGGAAAGCATAAATAAAGAAGATTTCATTTCAATGGACACGCATGCGAAGTTATGGATGAAAAAATACTATCCAATACATATCTTGAATTAAACTTTTTTTATAACATATTTAGAGTCGTTCGAGTCCAGTAAACGCACTTATACATTTAGAGTCTCACTCTGCAAGAAAATAGTGAATCAAAGTATTATTTTGAAATAAGCATTTATTATTCTTTAAATAACAAAAAAATAATCTCTATGATTTTTAGTTTTCTAAGGAAACATTATAAAAAGAAAAAGAGAAGAGAAGAGAAGAAAAGGTAAGATTCATATAACTCTATGATTATTCTAAAAAAAAACACAAAGTAATACTTACCGAACCCGAAATACTAAATACAAATAACCACAAGATATGCTCACGTCTGTTCGTAGGAATATTTGATTTATAAACAGTAGTCGATTTATTTGCTAACATATTTCAATTTCGTAAGTAACATATTTTTTTAAAAATCTTAAAGTTTTGGTGTAGTCAACAAAAATCATTTTATATATATTATTAAAAAAATAAAGCGTGGGGCGACGGATTCACATAACGCGCTTCCAGTTGGACAAATGAATAGAGAACACCCTACCTCCCGATCGCATAGTGATCTTGAAATACTGCCTATATTTCAAGATGACTTGCGCTCACCGTTCGCTCACGTTCAGTTACCCCAAATGACCTGAATGTATTTTCAAAATGTATTGAATGTATATATTATGTAATAAATACATAATTATGTTTACCTTTACACAATCAAAATTAAATTATATTAAATATATACATCAAAATAATAAAGTTCTTATATAATAAAATTCATACAAGTACTTCTACCTATAAATTATCCTTTCATGAATTTAAGTCAACTATCCGCTCATTCTTACAAAAGAAAACATATAAAGAATCGCCGAATTCTAGAGGCATTGCGTGTTGAGTAGAAAAACTTAACGCTTCACTTTGCCTCGATACCAGAGTGAAGAAATGGATATACATTTAAGTAAATATTTCATTTCCTCGAAGGGGGATTGAAGCCCACAACCAGTCGATTTTATAGTCACACTTTGCGCCACGACTGGCCACGACTGGTCTCAATCAAAAAATCTAAAAACAAACATTCTTAAAACTAATAAATATTTTCCATGTAAATGATAATAAGTCAGCCTATGCTTCATCAAAGGCGGTCACCGCAAGTATGATGAATCGCAAAGGAAGCCATCCGTCTTGTTTACGCGGACACCGACAAATTGGTTCATCCCCGTGAAACGTAATGGCGACTAATATATTTTATGCAAGCCTCATAATTTTGAATGAATTAGGAATCTTATAGCATAACAAAAGAACCTTTAGTTATTTTTATTTTATCGTCTTTGTTGACAGTATTAAGTATCTTTTTTTTTTAAATTGGTTTTAATTATCAAAAAAAAACAGATAAAATTTTATTAATATCACTGAGTCTTTCTTTTTCAGTCTTCAATTTAAAAAAATTGGCCTACACAGTCTGATATAAAAAAAGAAATATTTTTTATTAAATAAAAACAATAAAAAAATAAGTCAAAATATTTAAATAGCAATTTATTTTACAATAGCAATTTATATTATAATAAAAATGGCAATACCAAAATAATCAACCTATTTTGCCTAAATACACTTAAATGATATTAGATAAATAATTGTATAGTTCAAGCGGATTTCAGTAAAATACTTATTCAGACAACAGTATGGAAACAAAGCCAAATAACTAAAAGTAAAATAACCTAAGAAATAAAAGTACACCGGGCGTGAACTGGTTCCTAAGGGCAAAGCTGTTCTATATTCCACCTTTGCGAAAGTAATACGTGGAATAGAGGCTTTGTACTTTATAATAAGAAGCTTCTTTGTTTACAAAGGCAACCGTCTATTCGAAATTCATGTAAGAACCGAGGTCTTTCTGCTTTCTGCCAGATTTATATAGAAAAATTATGCAGTTTTATTAAATTATGTGAGAAATATGGGAAGTTTTTTTTCACGCTTGCTTCACGCTTTACCCTGCATATCGCAGAGCGGTAGCGAGAACCTAATATTAATATACCCTATTCCCCTCTTTCCGTAGAGATATTGTGTATTGAGTTGTGGAACTCAACAAAGCGCTCCGCCTTGTTGCAAAACCAAAAAAAATAAAATGTTAAGTATTCCTCCAAGTGGGAGTCGAACTCCCAACCGTCTCGTCAACAGTCACACGCTTGTTCCACTGCGCCGATGACGGCCTCAATAAATCTTGTTATTGTTATTATTAAAGTATTATTATACGATATCTATAACTAGAGATAATGTAATATTAAAAAAATATTATATCATTCCTATGTTGCAAAAATAGTTGAAACACGGCAATGCCTGGCAACCGTTGAAACGATCATCTATCTTATTTACGTGAAAACATGATCGAAGGAATTGGGATGGGCATGTATCCACTCTATATTTTTCTTCAATCTTTTTTTAATTCAATCCTATTCGCCCCATTTTGTGGGGCGAATAGGATTGAAAATAAATTTTTCAAACATCAAAAAATTATAAATTTTTCAAACATCAAAAAAATATTATTGTGATCATATTAATGGCTTAGCCACAAATCATACATATACGGGCCTTGACAAGCCACTCCAACTTCTCTATTGAATTTTTGTTTAATATTTTGATGATCTGCGAATTCAATAACATATTTACAAACTAATTTAGGTATCATTAGAAGCCATGACTAGCTAAGTACAGTAAACGTTATGGTAAAATCTTCTCAATGTTCTCATCTAAGGATGGTTGTTTATGACAATAGAAATACTGAATCTTCTTTGTAAACTTGTGTATGGTAATTTATAAATCTCAAAAGCTTGACGTAGGGTAAATTTTTTGGCCAAGACTTTATATGCGGCTTCTTTAATTTTTTCTTGAGATCACTCTCTCTAATATTTCTTTCTCATGTACGTATAAATTATCTACAATGAAATAAAAAAGAATCTTTAAACTTTTAAATACATGATTGACGCCCCCGATAATACGATCCAAATAACCCCATATTAAAGATTTTTTAAAATATTTATTTTGGATTTTTATCTGTTTTTTTTTCCTTAAAAGTAAAACATATTCTAAAATGGGCCCTTTTCCAATCAATAAAAGACGTGAAACTCAAAATTTTAGCGCAAATCTTAGATATATTACACAACATGATATAGTACACAAATAATAGAGTTATAAAATTAAATTTTATTTTTTTATCATTTTTTTTATTTTATTTACCTTAGATGAGTGCCAATCAGGCTGAACAACTTTTGTTATGGCGGCGTTTTATCATTTCTTATAGAATAATTGACCTACTATGGTTAACACCTTAGGTGGGTCAATTTTCATAAATAATTATTATTGATCCTACCCGGGCTTAACAAGTGTATAATAAAAAAGTTTCATTCCAATTCATCCGAAAATATTTAACTTAATGGGATTTTAGGCTAATTAAGATATGTACGCCTAACGCTCCTACATAATTTTTATTTTTAATGATAAAAAAGAAATAATAGTTACGATTCAAAATATTATTTTATGTGTGAATAGTTAATTAAGTAAATACAATTTATATTTCGATTTCTTCGTCCTCATTTGAAGACAAAGCGCGACGTTGAGTTCCGCAACTCAACACGCAATGCCTCCATAATTCAGCGGAAAGTAGGGAACGAATTGCTTTAGCACTAGATTGCCTCTGCCTACTCGCCTGTGTGTGGGATACAGCGTCAAGCTGAGTAAATACTTAATTGCTATTTCCTTTATATTCCACGTACTGCAGAAAAAAATATCGTGATAAAAAATTACAATTTCTTTTTATTATCCTGATAGATGACAGGTGGATGAGAATACGCTTTATAATCATTAAAGTTAAGTCTAGATAGAACTTGATTTTGAAGTTTCTTGTGATAAATTTACGAAAATTTCGCTACGAATTTTCAAATTTTAACACGAAACAAAATCCAACAACGATTATCCTTAAGCACTAAGTTTATCGGTTCAACCTGGTAAGTAGAGCAGAAAGATGACTTTCAACAAACTTTATTGAGTACTTAGTATGCTCTGCGCATGTTTTTGTTTACTACACACCAGCTTCGTAACAACTATATATAATAATATTTTATACAATTTTCCGTCGTGACGCAAGGGCTCAAGGGTGTACACGCAACTGTAAACGCGATAGTTGCGGGTTCGATATTGAACATGCAATGCCTCTAGAATTCTTCGGAAAGTGGGGAACGGAAGTGATTTAATAGGGATTTTAGTGTTAACACTAAATTCTCTCTACACACCCTGCTATGAGCGAGATACAGCGTGGAGCTAAAAAAAACAATGTTTATTGTTATTGTTGGGATTAGCAGGGCGTTGTTTGAATAAGAAAGAGATGCTTGTGAGTTTGATTTCATTGATCTTAAAGCAATTTTAATTTAATTATTTCCATCTATCCCTGTAAAATAAAATGCAGTGCTGAATCATGCACATTTAAATGAGCAGAAAGTGGTGACTTTTCTCTGTTTAGTTTAAACAGAAAAAAATCTTGTCTATTAATAAAGTATATTAATTATATATCCGCGAATGGGATTTCACCGACAACCGAAATACCAATTAACTTTGCCACAACCAATAAACGTTTTAATTAAATAAAATAACAATTTAAGAAATAAATAAATATTCATTTCATGTATGTATATGTAAGTAACACTTTTTTTCACTGCTACTATAAAATTACGCTTACATTTTCTTGATAAAAACTGAGAAAGAAGTTGGTAATAGTCGATTAAAACAACTTAGCCAGTATAAACACGAAAACGCGTTAAGTATGTGTTTATTGAGGAAACAGGTTTCAGTTGAAGGTTGAGGGAAATTTACTTTCCTACACAACTTAAGTCAGTAACATATATTAAGTCAAATTGTGTAAGCCTTTGTATTGCAAATGGTATCAATTATTTTATTACAACTATTTTTATAACTTTGCGCGGAATCTCGCACATTGCAAGGTAGGCAAAAAGAACCTGGGAACTTAATGTTAAGACATTCCGTTCCCGTTAATACATTTCCGTTTGCTACTCATCGTCAATTTCTGGCAATATTGCGTATTGAGTGGTCACGCCACTCAATGTGCAATTCAAAGTTGCGCTTTGCCTTGTTATCTGGTAACAAGAAATGGAAAACATTAGATATTTCATTTTCTTGAGTGGGAATTGAACCCATAACCTGGCGAGCGCTTGTGCCCATGCGCCACAACTGGCCACTAAACCACTTAGTCGTGTTTATAGTAAATATTAATATTTAGGCAGCGTAGCTTTTTCCATTTCACTTTTAGCACAAAGCCTAAAGGTTTCTTTGAGAAGTTATTAACGCTTTTGTTTCAGAACCATGTACTACCCAGGGGGGTTGTGAGAAATGACGCGCACTACAACCGCCTGCCTCTTTACAGTCCATTTTCTCTCGTGCATTATTGGTGAGTTATTCGCACCCGTGCCCTGTTTTCGTGAAAAGGTGTAAGCAATTTCAACCCTTACGTAATCATTTACAACCATATTATGTAAAAACACGAGGATTTATGTGTCAATTTTTCGCATATTGTGTGGATTATTTTCTGTGTCACTCTTATTTTGTAGCGGTCATGTTATGTCAAATTTAAGTTTTTTTTTTATAATGTTTGAGCCTTAACTATCATTAGTGCAGTGATTACTGTATATAATGATTAAGGGTGGACAATTTCCACTTGAAACAATACAATACAATTTAATAAAATATATTCTTATTTAAATAATTAAATATAACCGAGCAACGGTATTACGAATTAAAAAAATAACGAATGTTTTAAATGTTTTCTATGTTATCTGAGTACTAAGAAAAAAAAGGTGTATTAAAGAAACCCTTTTAAAAACAAGCTTTTATTAAAAAAAAATTAAAAGTAAAATTTTAACTTTACGAAAGAGTTATTTTTGCTGCTGAATATATTTGTAAAATCATAAAGAAGATGTCATATCTATCGAAATCACTAAAATTAAATATTCATATATCTGTATTTATATACAAATAATTACAAAAGCTTGTATAGAGCAAAGAACTTATTCCGTTTTAATTCTCTCTTTTTTATATCCAAATATCAGCTCAATCGGATACATGGAAGTGGGTCAAACTGAGCTTGCAAGATTTCATATACACTAATACGGAAAATGATATCATAAAAGCTTGTTATTAAGACGACTTACATTCTAAATGAAATGAGAAAAATTATAAAGTTAAGATGTAATATTACTTGAAACCAGTCGTGGCGCAGGGGCAAAAACATACCACTGTTAATGCGACAGGTTGTCTGTGATGGTGGCTGACATTCTCACCCGAAGGTTCCGCCGTCAACACAAAATGTCTTCAGAATTCAGCGAAAAATGATGTTCAGAAGTCTCTTAATACTAGGTTCTCAGTTTTCCTCTGCTTACCGTGCTATGTGCGGGTTACAGCATAAACATAAAAAAGCATTCTTAGTAAAATATATATATGGTTTATACCCTATTTATTTAAGTGTAGTTCCTGTTCTCGTATCTTTCACAAGATATCCGGAAGCACTCGTGATTCAAGTCCATTTTGCGATGTCACGAAGACACTTCCTATGACTTGACCTGACTCTTTTAATAGCAACATTTCTGTGTAATATAAAAGAAAGTTTTAGCATTTTATTCATACTTATTTATTAACCTATAAATTGTTACTATTCCACATTTTCATAAATATAATAGTGAGATCACTCAGATCTCATCATTTTTAGGATTCCGTACCTTCTAGGGAACCTTTGTTATTTGTTTCAAACTTTGTTGTCCGTCCCTGTGTACGTCTGTCTGTCAAGAGCTTTTATCTTAGAAATGCTTAGAGATGTTATTATTATATATTGGTATTATTAGATATATAGCAAAAATACGTATTTTGGCTCTATAAAGGAAATCAAAATAAATAGCCTTAAAGAACTCAACGCTTTGCCACCATACTATATACGCAATGACCACACTATACATAATACACAATGCCTCCAGTTTCGACGGAAAGTGGAGAATGGAGTGTCTTAAAACTAACTTCCCTCTGCCTACCGCTGCTGTATGCGGAATACAGCGTGAATCTGTTTTAATTTAATTTAAAATAATATTATACTTCGGGTTAACTTAGAATTATGAAATTCGGCACCATCTTAGTAGTTCGGGAAAAATCTGGAAACTATATATTTGTGGTTAAATTCTAAAAAACTAGGTTTTAAAAGGAGGTAAAATTTGGTATTAAAATCGATAGGTCAAGTAAAATATCAGATGAAAGAGCTCTGCTTAAGCTAAGCTTGAATTTTAAAAAAAACTCAAGATCTCGCATTTTTGTGTGGAACCTTCGGAGGGCGAGCCCGACTCACGTTTCACCGGTTTCTAATTTTTTCTCTCGAGTAGACGAAACAGCGTTAAGTTCTGGAACTTAATGCAGTTGGACACACAATGAGCTGAAAGTAAGTAAAGTTCTATATAGTTTACTCAAATTTATAAACTAGCTTACTCACGTCACTAAAGGCGAAAAAATATATTTTAGGCTACTGAGTCATTATCTAATATTTAACACTTAATCAAGTTGGCAATCAGGCTTGATCCCGTAGGACCTTTCGTTTTCCACTCCATTGTTATGCATCTCCTTAAATTTAACACAGTATAATGAATATTGATCATGACCAAAGCTGCTCGACTTTCTAGAATTATTAGGTAGTTTTTTTATTATTTAAAGTGAACCAAGTATATAATGTAGCTTTATGCGGAATATATATAGTATTAATGACATCACTCTGAAAAATATTAATATGGAAAAATACTTCATGGTACAATAATTTTTGAAGTATTACTTTTTTATTACCACTGTGGGTGTAGGTTATTATTATGTCTTTTTTCGGTATTTACAAAAATAACTGACATTAAAATTTATTAGCTGTCATTTGAATATTTCCTACTATATAGGTATTTAGGTAGAGAAACAGCTATAAACTGACTGTGATAGTATTCGTACTCTATTGTATTCATTAACAAAAATCACAGAACATTCACTGATAAATTTAATTACAGATATGATAATCGCTTTACCTATTATGTAGGAACATACAAATCTGTAACACAAAATATACCGAGCATAATTCATGAATGAAAATGTTTGATTAGATTCATACTTTCATTATTCGAAAACTGTATTATTAAAGTTTTGTCCGTATTAATTTTCAACTTTCGTGTAATATTTACTCAAATGCTGAAAAATAATAGAAAAAAATATTTGTTCACATACAACATGGTTGCATTTTTTAAATTAAACAGTATAAAGGCACGTTAGGTATTTGAACAAATTTCGATATATAGCCTATTGAGTGGCGTAACTCAATGCAAAAATTCAATTACTAAAATAAATATAACACACTACCATAAGTTTTAGTATATGTGTAAATATTTTTTTTCTTTTTTTGCTCACATGTTGCTACATCGACACGAATCTTCTCGTATTCTTTATCATAATTATATAGATTTATATGGTTAATTTAGTAGCATTTTATTTAAAAATAGTTTCAAAACAAAATTTACTTTATTTTTGTACCCTTAAAGTTACTTGTTAGCGATCACATACCATTTCATTTGGCAAAAGTTTAGACAAGGGTGACCCATTCATTATTCCTTCTAAATTGACAAAGTTTTAATAGTTTTTGATGGGATATGTTCCGTAACGACTTTAAATTAGTCTATTAAAATATGGTGCGAAAATTTAAATCGTTCATTTTATGATTGCTCTTTTTTATTACCTTCAGGCAATTTTCTTTTTTCGTTCTATAACTTTCCTATAATTAATTAAGAGAATAAAGTTAGTGGTCGAGCACACTGTTAGCGTATTTTTAGGGTTCCATGTCTTATAAAACCACAGAACCCTTAAAGAATTATTTTATTGTTCATTTATCTATTATATGTCTGTCTGTCCATTTATATCAAGTTTGCATGATAGTATCGAGCTGAAATCAATTTCAAAATTCAAGTTTAGACTCCGTTGGAGCACAAAAAATAATAAAGTTATATGTCAACGTAATTAAAAGCTCAACACGCACGCAATTAGTACTAGCGATAATGCATCGTTTTTGCTTTGTTTTCATGGCGTAATCAGAATATTTAGGGTATTTTCTGTAGAGTGCAGACAAAAATAAAATACGGCAAAACAGAAAACTTACTTAAGTAAAGGAAAAAATAAAACAAGGAAAATGGAAATTTATAGACAAAGAAAACTCATTACAAATTTATATTTGAAGTCCATTTCATACAAGATGTGTGCATACGCTTCCAAACTTAAGTTTTGTTAACTTTTATTGCTTGTACTTCCTACTGACCTACAATCCGGAAATTGATACGGAGGGCTCGGTGGGCGAATTCTATTCAAACTTGATCGTTTTTTTATAAATCATATTTTAATAGCATCTGGCCAAATAAAAAGAAATGAAAGAATTATTAGACATTTATAATAAGTTACTTAACAAATAAAATTAATTGAAATTTTAATTCAGTAACACCATGGAAATATTTAAAGAAGAGCCGTTCTCTATTGCGCCTTATTATTTAGCTGAATTTCGACATATCGTCCATTTCCTTTTTACTTTATTATTTTTTTGTATTTTTTGGTAAAACATATCTTTCCTTAGGACTACCGATATATTATGTAAATGTAAAATCTGCTACTGTCATCAAAGTAACTACTAACATTTTTTTTCTTTTGCAGTATGTCATCAAGATAGCGGCATCACTCGGCCTAGAGATCAAAGTACAGTTTCCGAATCGTCAAGGCGATTTCGCACGGAGTTTTTAGAGGATTGGCCACAAGCACCAGGGGCACCGTACTTCGACCCCAGTACACCTGACAACGTCACCGGCTTAGTTGGACATCCTGTAACTTTGTTATGCAAAGTGAAGAATTTACAAAATCGAACAGTAAGTCTAGTAATGATTGTGTGATAAATACTGCTATACGGTTCGTTATCTTTTTATATATTATTAAGACTAAGGCACTAATTTACTTAATACCAGATTTCATAATTAAACGAAAACGTAACCACCAGCATCAGCATCACCAGCAGTTCAGCTACTTTTAGTAAAAGTATGAAAAAGCTCTATATGAAAAAATATTGTATACTTTTAGTAAAAGTATACAATATTTTTTCACATAAAGCTTTAAAGCTTTAGAATCGTCTGACGTAATTAGAGACTTTGTGCATCTGTGGTGTTATATTGTCGCTAATTTTAAATGTGAGTGTAGTTATACTTAATTTAAAATATTTTTATCAACAAAAAAAAACTAAATAAAGGTAGTACAAATACAGGTCGACAATTGTAGGGATCTATCGTACAATTCAATTTAAATAAACAAAAGTTTACATTACTAAATTTCATTAGGTCATGAGACACTTATCATTTTATACAATTATTTAATATATTCGCGAGATGAGAAGCAGTAGCATCTATTGTATAATTAATCAACTTGACAGATATACACCATAAATATTAAAAAGTTTTCCTTCTTCCCTTCCTAATGGTTGCGTCTTAAGCCAAGATTTTGGCAGTCCAATAGAATCTAGAAATGATCTGTTGGTTGCACAAACTGAAACCCTTCTAAGCATCTTTCGAAACGCTGATGAACCACTTAGGCCGTCCAACTTTGCTCAGAATTAACTAACAATCTTTAAAATATAATATATTGGAGCCACTGACGTTTGTGTATGAAAGTGCCTAGCAACGAACTTCGAGTTAAGCTAAGCAAATTCCATTTCAATATTCTACTCAACGGAGAGGCTATCCTTGCATTCTTTAAATGTACTATCTTTGCGTTACTTAAATGTAAGAACTTTTAAAAATATCTAAGAGCCACCGTTAATTGCTTTTTTCTGTTCTGAACACTTGGTAATTACTGAAATTATCTAAAACGGAGAAGGAAAGCCGAATTGTTTAGTGTGTAGCCCATTAAAATTTTACGGGGCTCGAAGAATCCCGGCTGTTAATCCTAATGATCTATTTTTTGGGGTGGTTTTTATTCCTTCTTAGTTTCATGCAGTCAGGTTTTTTAAATATATTTTCTAATTATTTTTTAATTTCACGTTTTTTCTAAGAATGGCTTTGTTATTATCTCTGTAGTACAAAGAACACAAATAGTAAAGTAAATAATATGATAGCATACAGGTACAGCATGAAGCTGAATTGATTTCACTTTAATTTAATTTATTATATAACTATACTATATATAATTATACTTCCTAAGTGTGGAATAACACTTTAAAAGTGTTTAATAATTATTATTATTTAATAATTTATGTATTTAAGTAAGTATATAGTATATATTTAAGTAAGTAAACTAAAAGTAATTTACCTAAGTCATTAAATATTTACAATATTTCTCTAAAATGTAGCCTTCACATGGGCTAAAAAATTTTATATCGTGCAATTTCCACTTTTATTGATCAATGTTTTATTCAATTTAATATTTTTTTGAGTGAGCGCTACTGATTAAATATTATGTTAAAATACAAAATACGAGAGAGTTTTTTTTGACGGCAGAACTATACCATTTACTTGGTATTTTTTTTATTTTAAACTCTTGAACTTTATTATACATCAAAGGATCAAATAAGTAAATACAAAAAATAATGTAATTGATATAAATAATAAAAAATGGTATTGCACGTAAATAATTGCAGCATAACCGGTAAATCAAAATTACTATAATATCGTGTCAGTATCAGTCGTGATTGCATTTGTGAAAAAGGTCATGTAATGGACTTCAATACGTTCAGGTTTCAACGTTACAACAAATCTATTATTGTATAAAATGTAACAAACGACAAACTTTGACCAAACTGTGTAAGAAAGAGCCACTAGTCTGCTGTAGCTTCCGTTAGAGTGCGATCTCTGTAACTTGCTTCCCGTAACATCGCTTAACTTGATTTCTCAGCAAGTAATTCTAAAAGTATTTCTTATTCCAGCGCTCCAAGCTTTTACAATCAAATATTATAATTAAAAGCACATAGTTTACAATTCAGCCCAGAAATAGGGACAACATGAACGATTCATAATTTATTTTTGGCTTTTACATGCACTTACGAGAGGAAAGGCGTGTTGTTCTATTAATTTATTAATAGAAACGTAAAAAAGCTATATATTTGTGATAACATGGATTATTGTTATTTAAAACTATGGTCAAGTAATGCGTAACTTTTTTGAACTGAAATAAGATCGTTTTAAGAACAAAAAAATGTACAAAAAACGAATAAAAACAAAAGATCTTAACTGCTTAACTACATATGTAAGATGGAATAATTTAAATAAATTGATCTATTTATAACTATTTAAGCATAACAAAATAACTATTCTAGGAATATTAAATAAAATAGTCTATTATAATATTTCGGGTTACAAATAAAAATCAAAACTAAAATAATTATTTTAACAATTCGCCCTCCTCGGAGAATAAAATAGTAATCACAATTTTTTTCTAGAAAAACAAACCGACTTTACCGATCACTTGAAAAATAATAATATTACGAGTATATTGAACATACAGCACTCCTCTGAAACCTGTTTTTTAAGCTATGTCTTAATAATTATGTATAAGATCCACCAAGCACAAGTTAATTAATATATAAAATAATACGATAAAAAAAATAACATTAATTTACTAAAGTTAATTTACAATTATTTTCAGAAATCCCAGGCAACTCCGAAAAATCCTTATATTTTTATTCAATAGATTACTGAGGTGAATCTTATAGCAATAATAGCAACTTATCATATTATTCTTGTGCAAGCTGAAAATTATTTTATAATGTGACTGTATTGCTATTCGGGAATATTTCAATAAAAAGCTAATCAGCCTTTACTGTAAATAGTTATAATGATATTATAACAGCGATTGTTATAGTATATTATATATTTTTTTTTTCATAAATATTCTTTCAAACTTTTATTCTCATAACCGTGTGGAGTACAATAAGCTATGACTGTATTGTTAATAACTTATAGCTTTTAAATTAATGACGAAAAAAAATTCGAAATTATTGATTGATATTATAAGTATACATAACACGAATATCATATAATAATATCATGGTTTTGGCGGTTATTATTTTGTTCTCCGGGGACAGTGAATTGTGTAAAAGCGCTACTTTCGAATGCAATTTGAAGAAATTGTTTTGTCGCTAGGCAATTCCATACACAACCGGTCGCTACTGAGTAACACTATTCATAGTTTCCTAAGTTACATATTACAATGTATTTTTTTTATAATTTTCTGTTTTTTGTTCTATTAACTAGAAATAAATAATAAGTATCCACGATAAAAAAATGAACATAAATTTAAAAATATGTCGTTACATACACCATTATATCAAAATGGGGGAAATTCTGTTTAATATATTACTGTCTTTAAATCTTTTTAATGTTGTTAACATAGCGCTTGCGAAGCCATTTTTAAAATAAATAAATATCTTGAAACTGAAAATTCCTTAAAGATGAATAAATACTTTCTTAGTTTCTTTACTCTTTTAGGAAATGTATAAATTTTTTTATGAAGCCAGATTTGAATACGTTCTCGATACGCTCTCAACAAACTACATCGAAATTCTTATACGCTTATTACAACTTACTTAATTATCAAGGGTTTGCAGAGAATTTTAATTAATTGTATATAGATATTTGATATAAATGAAATATTTATTATTTTCAAACGAAAACGACAAAATGGCCCAAAAAAAATCGAGTCTTTTATTTGTTAACCCTCGATGTAGAAGTTGAACTTAATATTTCATAAACTAGAAAAACAATAGTCTGTTCTTTCTCTCACTCACATTTGATGATTTATTATCGCATTCCTCTTATACTTGTAATAACTTCTAATATATGTTGAATTGTTTCTCAAATAAAAAATTCTAGAGGTACTACTACGTTTGTGCTAAATATGTATTTATTTTAAAAAATAAAATATTTTCATAGCGTCGATCCAAATCTTGTTACTTGCGTTAAATTACTTGTTACTTGCGTTTGTAAATGAAATAAATAATTTATTTCATTTACAAAAATATGTTTCAGAAAATTATAAAAATTATTACTAAGTATAAAATGTTCAGATGTTATTTATTTTCTGTTTCAAAAGCTGAGACTTAGTGCCGACGGCAGTGAAAACATTTAGCTGTAAGACTCCTTGAGGGCATTTTGTGCAACTGTCGTTGACTTAACTCTTTCTTTATTTTCTGCTCTGCTTGCTCTGCTATTTTTTGTCAACATTTTGTGAATTATTCTATTCCTTATTTTGTTAAGCATAATTTATTATTCAGAAATTATGTGTACTTATGTTTTTTACACCAAATTACTAGTATCACTTATGGTGAAGTGGGATACAGACGTACGGGGCACCAAGCCGTGTTCTGTAACTGTTCCATTATCAACACTTGTAAAGATAAAACTAAAAATATCCCCAGAAATTTTGGTTCTATAATATTCGCATAACCTTGTTTCCGAATGTAGTGGAAATCGATACTAAAATTTGTCTTGTTATAGAAATTGGAACTCATATTGAAGATAAGCTTTGTATTGAACTAAATTGTAATCGTATTTGTTATTTACATCAGCTTCACGCTGTATCCCGCAAACATGAGCGTAGGAAAAGATAACTTAGTGTTAAAAACTCCGTTCCCCACTTTATGCCGGATTCTGGAGTCAATGCGTGTTGAGCAGCTTCGTTTACTCGACACCAGAACGAAGGAATAAAAATATAATAAGTCTTCGTGTGGGGATCGAACCCATAACCAGACACATTAGTTACAGGGCACAAGCCCCTAAGTTACAACTGGCCTCTATTATTATTTTGACAGTATACTTAAATAGTTGTGGCGTCACTGCACATAATGGGCCATGAACGTTAATTCTTTGCTGAGGTGAGATGTTAAAGTGTGGTCTTTTGATAATTTGCAATTAGGTTATAGAACTTAAATTTTGAAAAACTTCCACATTTTACCCTATATAAAATAATATTTTTGTTAGATAAACATAAACTACAATGTATCATGTATCAGGTTCGTTCGCATATTCTCAAAACAATAACCACGTACTTTACTTACATTATTTTACTCACGTACATATATTATATGTAACTGCACTACGAAGAGTACACAATTTCCTCTAAATAATATAACAAAACAAAAAGTTTAAAATAAACATTATAGTTATTTCTACAAAATACGAGTAAACAGAACATGTTGAATGTATATTGTACATACGTCTAGCAAATAAGTTACCCGTGTTTGGAAGCCGTTCATGGCACGAAGCTGGAGTTTAGTATAGCAGTTCCAATGCAATACAACTGTCTTCAGGGCAAACGATCCGTGGAATCAAGTTACTGAAATGTTAGAATCTAAAATGTATTGACTGATTTAAAAAATACTAGCTAGCAATGAGGCCCGGTGGCACAAGGGTGTGACTATTAATGTAACGATTGTGAGTTTGATTCCCACTAGGAGAAATAAAATATTTAATATTTTCATTTACTTGCTTTGGTAGCAAGGCAAAGCGTTCCACCACTCAACACATAATACGTTGAGAATTTGATGGAAAGTAGGGAATGGGAGTATTTCAATGGGAACGGTTTGTCTTAACTAGGTTAGTATAGCCTTTCTCCAAAAATGAACTATCCAATATAACAAAAATAATTCAGACCAGTATTTTCTGAAATTCGCGTTGTACTAAACCAACTCTTCAATTTTATTATATTAGTTAGTAAAAAGATGAATGTACGTATACGATCTGTTGGTCAATTTATGTATCTAGAATAGCCATTTTACTTTAAAAGAAAATTCAAATTATACTATTGTGAAAATTAAAATGGTACGTATTTTAATTCGCTTGACAATATTTGTGTAACTTGAAACATTTATATACGTCCGTATACGTCGCTACGTATTCATCCGTATCCGTCTAGATTCTAATCTATAAACACTAAGCTTAAATTGAATCTTGTTCGAAATATTACATAATTATAATTGAAATAGCGCTCTGTGAAATCCTGTCCACTTGTAAAATGAAATATGTTTTTCATTTGTTCTCTCTGTTAGTAATTTTACTTGATATTTTTTTTGTGTTTGAAACCAAACTTTAAATATCTACTTTATAATTGAAGAAAAATCTACCTACTGGTGTTAACACGTCTTATATTACATATTTATAAATGTAAATAGATATTATTGAAATATTTTTTGATTGATTGATTGATTTCTTAATTTATGGCGTTTCGAGCGTGCCAGTTAAGCACAATTCATTTCACCAATGTCACTTTGTATGGCAAATTATATTATATAATTATAGATGTAAATAGATATTATTGAAATATTTTTTTCACCAGGTATCATGGGTGCGTCATCGAGACATTCACTTATTGACAGTTGGCCGCTACACCTATACGTCAGATCAGCGTTTCGAAGCTCAACACAAGCCTCGATCCGAGGAATGGGCGTTGCGAATCCGCAGCCCGCAGAAGAGGGATTCAGGGCAGTATGAGTGCCAGATATCAACTACTCCACCTATCGGTCATGCGGTGCACCTTAATATTGTTGGTAAGTTTTAAATTTTGTTTTGTTTAATCTGTTTTTTTAGCTAGTATCTATTCTATTTTTGCAATTAAACAATAGATGAGAAAGGATTAAATTATTTTAATATGTTAAACCTATTGTACTAACACTTCTATTAGTGTAATTGGCTTGACAATATTTATAGATAGCGGAGCAACTTAAATGCTTACATGTATATTGGAAATTTATAAATAGTAGCCCTAGCGTTTGGCGCTCTGTTCTCACTGACTACACTGCTAGGGATAAAGCGTGAAGCAAGTTAGCGTGAAGTAAGTTAAATTAAGTTATAAATAGCGGATTAATCAATATATAAATGGCCAGATGATATGGATATAATAATAATAACAATTTATTTTTAAGTGTCAAAGAGCAGAAGCGTATTAGAAAAGGTACTAATTAAATACATTGGCACAAAGATGTGGTGCTGTGTCAAAAATTATATCTATATATTTTGTTAAATATTATATTGTAATAATGAAAAGAAAAGTAAGTTCTTAAAATCTACTATAATTTATATCGTTTTTGTTTTTTTATTTATTTCACTGTTAGTTGTTTTGACTTTTAAGAAATGACTTAAAAGTAACGTTACTCACAAATATTAAGCTTATCAGTTGTCACAAAATATTAGCTTAGCAGTTGTCACATTTCTATTGAAACCATATTGCTCCAAATTTTAGGGAAATACGAGTACATACATTTTTAATAAAGATACGTCCTTAGTCTGATTATTAGTTCCGGCCGCCCAAGACATTTCTCTATAATTGTAGTTTTTTTGCTCCATTCTCAGCGCGTAGATTCGTAATAATTCATCGAACGAACTCAGTATCATCGAAGCGTTCAGTATTCAACTTCTATAATAATTTACCATACCAAGAAATCGCTTTAATTCGGTGCAGTTTCCAGGTAGTGTGCTCTATTAACTGCAATTGTTATTCTATATAATCCCTCACTATTAATAATCTAGGCTAAATATTTAATATTTTTTTTTTAAAATGTACATTAAATCTTTTGTAATCTTAACCCAGAGTTACTTAACCGTCCAAATACTAACTTATAAAATTGCCGCCGCATTTGTTAACCCGTACACTAAACGAGTACATAAACAATTCTTTTAAAATCCTTTTCAAGTTTTTCTGCTTCCTTTGTTTTGAATATAGGCCTGACTGATTGACTGACTTGAATATAGCACTTATTGTTAAGTAGTTAAGTAAACATACAAATTACCACCCTAAAACCGACTCCTTAGGAGTTTGTCATTGGAAATCCCGGTCGTAGTGAGCACCTACGCTCTAACGTCTATGCAAAATTTAAGATTAGCACCAGTAGTTTCTGAGGTTTCGTGATGAATAAATGAGTGTCACTCACTCATGTCTTTCCTTTCGATTATAATATACATAGATAAATATATATTAATATAAGTATATATATAATATTTAATATATGAGGTCGGTCGTGGCGCAGAAGCACTAAGTGTGACTATAAAATCTGCTTTGGTTTGGTTTGGTTAGGTTGTAGGTTCGATTTCCACTCGAGGAGATAAAATATTTACTTAAATTTATATTTCCATTTCTTCGCTCAGGTGTCGAGGCTAAGCGCGACGTTGAGTTCTACCACTCAACACGCAATGCTTCCAGAATTTGGCAGCAAGTGGGGAACGGAGTGTCTTAACACTAGATTCCATCTGCCTACCCTGCTGATATTTACAACCAATTGTGAAATTTTCAAACATCACATGAGTTATTAGAGAAAGTGTATAGAAAGTTAACAAATCAAAGCCGAATGAATACAACTCGTACAGTGATAGAACGCGTGCTTTATGAAATTTGTGTAACTTTAATATCTCATTTTATACAAAAAAATAAATTATATGGATGTCGGTTATATTAATTAAAGCTCTATATATATATTTTATTTAATTTATACATGTGTTAAAACATACAAAAATATCAATTCTTATTAATCCGTCATGGGATTGGAACTAATGAAGTACTGTTTTCTGACATTATGCAATAATAATCATATTTTGTCGAGCTGTTATTGACCAAATTTTATATTTAACAAAAATATATTTATAGTCTAACAGTAGTAACATAACAGGATATATTTATGTACTAAAGCCTGACTATTTCGTTACTAACTTAGTTATTTATTTCAATACTTTATTACACCAACATTATTCAACACAAAAAGAAAAACATTAGAACACATCGGTGTAAAGGCGGCCTTATATGTGACCCCTTTCAGGCAACCCTTCTATTAAAAGATCAGAAAATACATGATTTTAGGTTACTGTGCAACCACTACGTATGTCTAAAAAGTTTACATAAAAGTTACTTTATTTACCTTTTTTTGTTTTTACATACTAAATACGTTTTTACGCTTCTTAATTTTACATATGTACTTATTATTTTGCCCTCAGGACATAAAATATTGTTGGGTTCACAAATAATGTCATTTATCTAATATATTTCTCATACAAGTTCTTTTTATCATGGAAATAATGTCAAAGGAGAGCTAATCTTTCAACGAATGTTTGCTTTCACTTATCCGAATAGAAAATCTCTATTGATTCTTAAAGGCCTCATCTTTGAGATCGTATGCAAAAATATTTGCTGAAAAATACAAATGATTTGCTAAACAAATTTTCACAAATAATGTAACAAATAATTTACATCCATTTAAAGGCAAAATGTATTGTATAAAATTGTATAAATTAGAGGATTTAACACTTAATCAATTTGCATTGATTTTTTCTATTTCTAATTATTAATATTATAATTAAATATATAATACGTTATCAGAACCGGAAACAGAAATAATGGGCAGTCCAGACTTGTTCATATACGCCGGGTCGACAATAAACCTTACGTGTATTGTGAGGCATACCCCAGAGCCACCCAGCACCATCAATTGGACGCATAGAGGAAAGGTAAGATAAAATGTACATTTTTTTATCAGCTTCACGCCGTATCCCGCACAAAACAGGGTAAGCAGAGCCAACCTAGTGTTAAGACACGTTCCCCACTTTCTGCCGAATTCTGGAGGCATTGCGTTTTGAGTGGCAGAACTC
>DVQM01000186.1:0-22168 GCA_018231645.1 Heliconius ricini | reverse complement strand
GCCAGCGCCGTGAGCGCCGCACCCAGCTCGCGTATGTCCGCGCGTTCGGAGGAGCACCGAGATTCCACTGAGGGATTGAATAAATATATTTCTGTTACGAAATTTTGTTATACCAGATACAATTTAAAGAAATACGTTTCAATTCTTTTTTATCTTTATCCTGTATCCCGCAATTAACAGGATAGGTAGGGAGAAACTAATATCATAATTGAATCTAGTGCCTGTTGAAAATCCAATTATATTTAATTATGAAAAAAATAAATAAATAATAGACCAACCTTTTTCAAAAATTTTAAACAGACGACCTATCCCTAACTGTGTCAACCGCAACTCTTCTTGTTCAGATGCAAAGGCTTCTTGCATTTCGTCAGTTCTCATTTCGTTCTACGCATAAAAGTGTAACTTAACACTATTATCCATAACAATACATAAAAGTTAATTAACATAATATTGTATTCCATTTAATCATAAATTTTCTTTAGCTTAACTTTCAAAAAGTTAAGTTTTATATGTAAACAAATAAATAAATTAATACAAAATACTGTTTTGTATTAGTACATACCTAGTATTCCTATATTAAAAGAGATGCTTGAAAAAGGGAACAACAAAATAATATATAGTTGCCATTTAACATTCATATACACAAAATGGAATTATCAGTTTTAATATTTTCAAATTAATATTTTCTATTGCTTCTATTGCTATTTTCTATTACTTATATTTAAGTAATGTATAAAATGCTCATTTTGCTGCCTAACTTTCAGGGCATTAAATGTTGAGAAGTGGAGCTTAACACCGCTATTTGTCTACCCCAGTGTGGAAATTAAAGTAATTTATACTTTAAATTGGGCTTCAAATTCACAATCATGGCAGTAATGGTTAGATGCTCTCTCTTTTTGTTAGAGGCGTCATGTATATCCGTTTAGTAGTTTTTATATCAAAGTAGAATCAAACTTTATCCTCACAAATTTTCACATCTATAATATTACTATTAGTAGGATATTAGTAGTATATATGTTTATATTTATAGATAATATTAGTAGGATTTCACTAGAATTTCACTTACTGGATCATCCTCCTGTGTTCCAGCCAATATAAACTCATCATGTTTTGGTTTCTCCAACCTAGGTGATGTTTCGCACAAAAACATTCTCAGATCAGCATCATGTGCTAACACAGGATGTCTTGCGACGAGGGTCAACCAGCGTTGTAAGGCCGCTCTACGACGCTGCAGGAACAGGGAACTGCCACCACCGACAACCACTCGTTTGGGTGGTAGGCTACATACTGCGCTGTAATGTGAGAAAAATAATATGTACAAAATATGGTACTTATTGTGAAATAAACAATTGTATTGAGTAATAAAGAAAAAAAATATATAATGCAGCTTTAAAGTTATACACACAGAGCGGAGCGGAGCTTTTGGAAAGTAGAAAATGGAGAGTACATTCTTTGCTTTCCAAAACTTCCGAAATTCGGATTTCGGTTCTTTGTCTTGTTACCAGAGCTAGGAAATGAAAATAATTGATTCCTAACAGTGGGAACCAAACCTATAACCACCGTGATTACAGTATGACCCTGTATTGCTGTGCTACAAAGGATCAATAAGGCTAATTTATTCTCAATATTCTAAAATAATTAAGAATATACTAAAAATATTAATTTGTTCCCTTTACTTTGCACTTTGAATTCAGTACCACACCAGGTAAATAAATGAAATAAAAAAATGTCAAATACTGTACGAAAAAATATATTAATATTTAAAAAAATCCACAATTATAATATTAAAATCACCAACTGAATAAATATATGACAATGACAAAATATTTAATTGTCATTTACAAATGTATTTTACTTAATAATTTTGCAGCTTTTTCTAAGCATATTAAAAAAAACGAAACCTAATTAAACCTTGGTTAAGTAATTAAAATATTTTAAAGTATTCATCATATTGAGACTGAGTTTATAGCAGATTGCCATCAGACTAGGTAGACAAGCTACAGAGTAGAGTTGCAGTTATTAGGGGCATGGATAAGGGACTAATTCTTATAATTGTCAATGAGTTTTTCTGTTCATTTGCAATTTATAAATTCAACAATCCACCCAGCTGCTATTAAAAAAATGCAGTTAGAAATCCTCCAACAAGAGCATTGGCTCTGCGATCCGTTATCAATTATCAGAACACGAAAATGATAATAATTTATAATATATCTTCAAAATCTCAAATACAACTTACCGATAAGGGTATTTAGCATACAAAATGTCATAAAGCTGTACAAACTCATTGTATCTCCTTGTGACTGTGGTTCCGTGTCTACGAGAGCTTACATAATATTCACAATGTTTTAGTATTAATCCTTTCCTTTCAGGAACTAATTCAACACTAATTACATCTGTTGCTTCAAGTTCTTCAAATGTTACTTCTTCAGAATTTCCTGACATGTTCACTGAAATTTGTGTTCACTCAAATAAATTGAGGAAAAAAACAATATTCTTAATAGATATAAACAAATTTATCTCTGTAAAGTAATTATGTTTTTATATATTATTAATAGCTTCATACTGTATCTATAGCAATGTAGGCAGAGTGATCCTAGTAACACATTGATGAGTGACAGAACAGATAGATAGACAGACAGAATATGCAGAGTTGAGTCTGCATTTTGTCACAAGACAATACTAGACTAAGGAAAATGAAAATAATTTATTCAAGAGGGAATCAAACTCACAACTGACACACAATCAGACACTGTACTTCTGAGGCATAACAGCCTCAATATCTTTGTTTCTTGATAAATTCTGATATTTTTTGACATTGAAAGATTGCAATATTTTTATGCCAGTAAGAGATTTAAAATTTAAGCTGTAATTAATGTAACCAGTATAGCATCAGTTAGAAAAATTATCATTGTTTTGTGATAGTAAGTATATTAATACAGGACATTACAAAACTGATAAAAAACAACATGTGTTTTAGAAATTCAAATAATCAATTATATTGATAAATTTAAAAACTATACATACTGTTAATGTATTAATATTATAAAATTATCATTTTTAGCTTCACATTGTAGCAGGGTAGGTACAGAAAATTTAATATTAAGACACTCCATTCCCCAATTTTAGCCGATTTCAGGAGGCACTGCGCGTTTACAGTCATACACTTAATCAAATATTTATACAATCATGTTCTGGGTAAATTAATATTCTATTAAGCTTTTATAATTAATGAGTAATATTTTAATAATTCTAAGAGCACTGTGATGCCTAAAAATATTGTTTATGCTTAATAATATTTTTGAATTATTGTAGTATATTTCACATACAACGTACCTGCTTTTTTATATTAGATTATTGGAAATTAAAATATTTGCAAGTTGCAAATCGTATATTGTATCTATTTCTAAGCTGTCCTGTGGTGATACTTCCCATATAGTACAACTGTAATCATACCAAAAAGCTTTCTTATTTTTATTTTAAATATCACATCGATGAGCAATTCTTATAAAAATAACTATAAAATAAATAAATGTTTTCCATTATGTCATAAACTTGTTTGGAAAAGTTGCCACGTCCGGAAACCGGAAAAGAAAATACAAACTTTTGGCGTTTACGTTTCGTTTTGCGTTATTATACTATTTTATGTAAATTAATATAATATAGATATGCTAATATATTACTTTTTGTTTTGCAAATAGCCTTCTAAAATAAGTTCCCTCCTTGATATATAAAAAGCTCCAGTTTCAATAAATTCGCCATTCCAGTCCTGTCTCCGTGGACGGTTATTGTATTTAAAATTTAAAGGCGTTGTGCCAAGCCCATCATGACACCATCGAAGTTGGTGTTCCCTCAAAAGAAGATATTAAAATTATTTGGTTTTTTTTAAGTTTCATCAAAATTTACCTTTATAAGAAATTACCTTTTAACAGAAAATATACAATCAAATGGTTCTGGAAAGTTAAGCTTTCGAAATGAAGAATAAAGATCATTAGCTTTCATAAACGGTGATGTTGTCTGCAGAAGGGCTACAATTTTTACATCCAATCTACTGTTAATAAATTCGGACACGCCCCATATTGAGGGAGCCCAGTCTGTTGATGTAACATAACTTCTCTTAAAAATATCGACCTTATCTGAAAGATTAAAGATTTAATTTAAAATCAACATTTATGTTTTTGTATGTTTTATACATTTCTACTTACATTTAAGAGCTTCTAAAGCTATTAAGGGGTGATCTGTTGAAACTGTTATATCCTTGAATCCAGCCCTTTTTGCGGTAAGTATATTACGAGCTAGAAGGCTAATACCACCTACTATTTGAATATTCTTCAATGTTATTCCTTTAGAACCACCACGAGCAAGTATTAATATAGCAGGATGTTGGTCAGAAAGTATCGGAGAAACACTGTATTATAAAAAAATATAAATGTTAATAATTTTAAATTTAAACGTATAATCATTTAGAAAAAAACATACACTCCAAAGACACAAATAATTTTTATTAACATGGTAGTGATCTACTTATACTGCCAAAAGACTCGATCGATCAAGTATATTACATCTAATGGAACATTTCCGTGATTGTTACATACTCGTTAGTAACGAGCAAACTAAACTACAATGACTTTGGTTATTAACAAGATAAGGTTTGATTTAAACAATGTTAAAAATATTAAAAATAAAATTATTCGTTTTTGATAATAGTATAGATTTGTGTATTTTTGAGATCTTATAGAATATTGAGATAGACAATCGGTTGTTCAAATTGTATTTCTAACTTGCAATACAATAGAGTTGATCTTACTTTAACCTTATTTTCAATAAACGTGAGCCAGTTATCTTTCATTACAAAAACTATATTGTGCAACTTGTTGTTTACTTCTATTAACATACAACAAAAAAAATATATAAAACTACTACAATTTTGAAATATATTATACATTTATAGTATTTAGAAAACTAGCGAGCAAGAATTCTGTTATAATTGAGTAGTCCAAACCTGGACGGTTACGAAGAGGTGCGAATTCAAATTCCGCTACGTAAAATTTTTTATACGTTTTCTAAGAAGTATTTTTCTTTCCGTAAGTTTTCATTAAAAAATGAGCTTGTAACCAAGTTTGTTCATTTACAAAGTTAATAAACCTTTTATGGCACTGAGGAAATGTAAATATTTTAAAACTCCGCAATGTATTCTAAAATTACCTTTACAATAATTTAAAATAATTTTATAATCATGACTAACAAGTAAAGCTTATTACATTGTTCAAGAATATTTAAAAGATAAAAATATATTGAATTAATATCTATTGAATACCACATATTTTCATTTCTTCGCTCTAGTGATAAAGCCTTCGCCTTGTTGAGCACTGTGTTAAGCTCAGTCACTAACCACGCAATAGTAGGATAATAAGGAACGGCGTATCTGAATTAGGTTTCCTCTGCCTTTAATGCTATTCACGGGATACAATGTAAAGCTGAAAAAAGAAAAGTAGTTTAGTACAGTAGTTCTTTGATTAAGTTTTTCAGCAGTAGAGCAGGTACAGTAGGCTATACAATATTGAACTTGAACACTTGATGACTTTTCTTACCAATCTGTATCCCTTGTCAAAATTCAAAGTCACTTTTACAACGGTTATGTCAATGTGACAATTGACATTGTTTTCAGTTTCCTAGAATATAGAGTGTAGGTACTGTCTAGTATTGCATTTATTATGAAAGATCAATAACTTGCAAATAAGTAATTGCGCCGTGCGCATAGCAAATGCAGGCTGCATCGATCCTGAGCCTTGTTGAGGGCTCGCCAGTCTTATGTCCTCTTTTCGAACTCTTTGGCTGTGAGTCGAAAGAGTAGCGGAAAAAAATATTTAATTAAAAACTGATTATGGTAATTAATTGTAATGCGCATCAAGCTTTCGTTTTTCTTTTAATAAAAGCATTTTTACGCAAAACAATGAAGATCGAAGATTTGGAGGATGAAATAGCAGAGGTTGACAAAGATCTAGCGCAAATAGATAAAGAAATATTGAAGTTGCGAAATAAACAACGCCAACTGAACGAAAGAAAAACTTCACTTACTAATTCTATTCACAGAATAAAATTAGTTTCTTTGTCTAGGGTTGATTGGGATGGAAATGTGTATGAATGGTCAGATAACGTAAAAAAAATCCTCAAAGATGTTTTTAAAATAGAAGCATTTAGGCCAAAACAATTAAGTGCTATAAATGCAACTCTTAGTGGTCAACATACAATAGTAGTGATGCCAACTGGAGCTGGCAAAAGTCTTTGTTACCAACTACCAGCTCTTGTTAAACCAGGTCTCACCATAGTTATATCACCACTAGTGTCATTAATGGAAGACCAAGTTAGGTCCCTGAAAAATAAAGATATCCCTGCAATGCTAATGACAAGTACTAGTTCAAAAGAAGAAACTTCCACAGCCCTAAATGCTTTAAAAGACAAAAATAACAAAATAAAATTATTATATGTCACCCCTGAAAGACTTGCAAAGAGTAAAAGGTTTATGGCAAATTTGCAGAAATGTTTTGCTGAAGGGAGATTACAAAGAATTGCCATAGATGAAGTACATTGTTGTTCTCAGTGGGGACATGACTTTAGACCTGATTATAAATATTTAGGAATATTAACCAATATGTTCCCCAATATTCCTATTCTTGGCTTAACAGCAACTGCTACGGCCCATGTTCTGACTGATGTTCAGAAAATGCTTAGTATACAGGGCTGCTTGGTCATCAAATCCACATTTAATAGGCCAAATTTATATTACAAAATTCTTGAGAAACCAACATCACAAGAAGATTGCTTAACAATATTAGAAAAACTTTTAAAATACAGATATAGAGGGGAAAGTGGTATCATATATACTAACAGTATTAAAGATTCTGAGGATATAGCTAATGGTTTGAAAAAGCGAAGTTTGAGGGTTGGCTACTATCATGCAAATATGGAAGCTAAGTCTCGATCTGATGTTCATATGAAATGGCATGCAAAAGAATATCAAGCTATTGTAGCAACTGTTGCATTTGGCATGGGTATTGATAAGCCTGATGTTAGATTTGTTATTCATCACACCATTAGCAAATCTATAGAGAATTACTACCAAGAAAGTGGCAGAGCTGGCCGAGATGGCCAAAGGGCAGAATGTGTAACTTTGTACAGAATGCAAGATATATTTAAAGTTAGCTCCATGGTATTTTCTTCAGTTGGCAGCATGGATCATTTATATGACATGGTCAAATACTGTCTAAATGGAACTTTTTGTAGAAGATTGTTACTTGCAAAGCACTTTGATGAGGATTGGGGAGATACTGACTGCAATAAAATGTGTGATGTATGTGGAAATTCAAATACAACTACCAGAGAAATTAATCTTGAAAATCATTGTAAAACAATATCATATATAATTGATAACGCTTCCCGTCAAGACACAAAACTGACTGGTCAGAAATTACTTGATGCATGGTTTTTAAAAGGACCAGTTCCTTTGAGACAAAAGGGTAAAGAGCCCAATTTTTCTAGAAGTATTGGTGAAGATGTAATAGCATTTTTGCTTATTGAAGGATACCTTATTGAAGATTTTCATTATACCGCATATTCTACTATATCTTATATTAAAAAAGGTCCCAACTTGGAAGCAGTTGATGATAGAGACTTCACATTGAAAATGTCAGTGAGGAAATATACAGAATTTCATTTGGACAGGCCAGCACCACAAGAAATTGAATCAATTGCAATAAACAAGTCAAATATTTCAGAGATAAAGAAAAGAAAATCAAGTAGTGATAGAAAAACAAAGAAGTTAAGGGTTATAGAGAGTGATGATGATGATGATTAAAATATTCATTGACATAGTTATGTGTTTAAATAAGGATTATTTATGTGATGTAATGATGCTTATTCATTTGATTTAGTGGTTTAGTTCAACAAAGATATATAATAGCAAGAAAAATGTGTCTGTGCGAGTGCATGTGTAACTCACTGTTACACTGATTCAACCCACAGTAGACCTCTGGATTTAATTTTCACTTAGTGCTTCATTTTTGTTTTAATTCTTGTTTATACATTTAGATACGTTTAGCAATATATCTATATTTGTTTATAATAATTAATGGTTTAGTTTAATTTAATAAAAATAACATTTTGAATGTACAACTTTAATTTCAAAAATATATATATTAAACTAGGTTTAGTATAATACATACATAACATAAACTGTGGTATGCTAAAAGAACCTCTGATTTCTGATCTCACAAATTGTATACAAAAATTAGATACTTATAAAACAGACTTGTACTTTATAAGTTATTGTGATTTTTAGTAATTTCCTTTTTTAAATTATAATTTTTATTCCTTATTTTTGAATTATTAAACTCGACGTCGTGGAGAATATTGTAATGGCGATAGTTTTTCATAAGCCGCCACATTTTCCTCTGTGTACTTAGATTTTCTGATGGGGTATTTTGAAATCCTATTTCTTGTTGGATTAGATCCACTTGTATGATCTGTAACTAACATGATTTTTTAGTATAGAATGTACTTAAAATTCATAAACAATGTAACTACTCTACTGCCTGTGCATGAAAATTTATATTGGTGACATTTATCAATACAGTAAAACCCAAAACAATTTTTTTTCTGTGTGTTTGTGCACGCTAATCACAGAAACGGTTTAACCGATTAAAATACAATAGTTTTCACTATTGTATTTTGTTAAACTTCGTAAACATTTGATGTTTGTTTTATTTCATTCTGTTCAATAATAAAAAATATATATATCAACTTACTTTCCCGTAAGTCGTAGTCGCAGTTATAGCTAGCATAAAACATTGGAAACTTGACAGTTTGACTAGTTACCTGCCGTCGACTTTTCTGACCGCACAGTACGTCACAAACTCAAATACCACCACCCAAATACGTCACCATTCAAATACGCCACTACTTGCGGTTTCATAGGAGCTTCCTTCTACGCGCCATGCAACTGTGGAATGACCTATCTACCTTTGTGGAATGGGTACCTTCAAAAAGCGCGTCTCTCTCCTCCTCAAAGGCCGGTAACGCACCTGTAGCTCCTCTGGTGTTACACGTGGTTGTGGGTGGCGGTGATCACTTACCTTCAGGTGATCCGTACGCTCGTCCTTACGTACGTACGCTAGTCCTTGTCTTAAATTAATCTCCATTATTAATAAACAACTTACCATTGTTTCTGCTGTTACTTGATCTAGCATTTTCATTGTATAGAACACTAAAACCAGAAGCCGATGACCTTGCAGAAGAACAAAGGCTGTCGACACCCAAAGCATTAAGAGCCCTCATACGTTCAGCTATTTGGTCTTTAATGAGATCCCTATGAGGGGCAGCTTGACCTAAATCCTCCATCTCGGCCAACCATTCGGCCCTTTCGCGAATTTGAGTCAGTACTACAATGTTTTTTTTTAATATATTAAAACAAAACAGGCACGAAAGTTTTTTTATACTGATATAATTTTTTTAACAAAATCTTGATGTAACTTTTTATTGAAATATATCTGAGTGTTGTATATGTTGTTTGCTTTTTATTAACATTTTACTTAAAATAATAATTATCTTATAAGTATGTTAGATATAATATTAATGTGGCAGTCAGTGTTATGAAAAAATACGTGATGTATGACAAATTATTTTAGTTGACTCATTTACCTTAGAGTAAACAAAGAGAACCAAGTGTAACCAAAACATTCCGGTCCCTATTTTCTGCCTCATTTCGAGACATTGCGTGTTGAGTGGCGGAACTAAACGATGCGAATTAGCCTTGTTACCTGAGAGAAAAATGAACCCAAAATGCGCTTATATCACAAGCTTGTGCCATTTGCGCACTAGCGGTTTAAGTACTATTATCTACAAATACGGCAAAAGAGTTTGTCTATAACGGTTCCTGGTGGCATATGGATAGACAAACGGCGAAGTCTTAGTAATATTTGGGTTCGGAACCCTAAAAATCTAAACCAATTCGGCGCAGCCTCTACACAATGCGGCCGAGACTCGTTGACTGTACTGTACGTAACGCTTACAATCATTCCATTGTTCCTTTTTCGTCGGTATTTTAGATTTTTGTTTTGTAATGCGCGGAGGTGAGCGCGGTTTTTGTTCAATGTCTCCATATGTCATTGTATTTGCTAATTTATCCTTCAATTTCTCTCTATCTTCGCCTCTTTTTAACGGACGGTATCTGTAATAAAGAAAAGCATTTGTTTTAGCCTCCCGTCGTATCCTTCACATAGCAGGGTAGGCCTCTGCCTACTTTGCTATGCTATCGGCCTCTTTTTTTATCGTGAGGAAATCCTCGAGCAGGTTATGTGGGACTCACGGAGTGGCAGATGTACGCCGTCCGTATATCCACTAAAACCTCACGGTGCTCCTCCTCGACTGCCACTGACCGCGAGACGCGTAGACTAGAGTCTTCCGCGAGGGAAGGCAGAGGGTCTAGTGTAAATGTCGGCTCTCGGTTTCCACAACCGTCACGTTATAGTCACACCCTTGTGCCCCTGCGCCTCGATGACCTCTCCGGATAATTATTAGTAATCTTTTGAAATAAATATTTTCAACGAGTGAAATTTTTATGTCGTAATTTTATGTAATAGCTACGTAACAATTTACAACCAAAAATTTAAAAAAAATGTTCCCAAGTGTGCAAGCAAACAACCGCTAATAATTAATTTCAAACGAGCTACCAAAATTTGGAATAAGTAACACTTTAAAAATATTAAAAAATATATATTGATTAAGATATAAATAAATTAATAAATCAGATATTTCAGTACGTACTGGTCAACATTTAAAGTTTCCGATGCTCTTATAGCAGAAAGGGATCGACGTCGAGATGTTCTAGGTCGAACTGATGGAGGTTGCACCCGTGGCTTAGTTTCCCCTTTAATTTCTTCCTGACGCAGTGTAAAAGCATTCTTACGCCGCTGCGCTATTGCTAGTTTAGATTCCTCTAGAAGTACTAGGATAATATACATTTATCAAAAAATATTACATTTTACTACATTTTAATACATTATGAAATAAAAATAAAAATTACTAAAGAATTAAGAACAATTATTATACATTTCAAAAAATCTTGTCGGGCTGCGGAAGGCTCCAAGATTTTCGTATGAAAAACTCCACCGTGCGGTATAGTTTCGCTAGGCCATGTAATATTAACATATCCACTTGCATCGGGATTTTCCATATTTTTTATTAAAAAAAAGAAACTATAAATAATTGTTTAATATTTTGTAATATAAAAGCAATATGTGTATGACCTCAATATTTTTAAAATATCCCAGGAAACGGTATTGATTTAATAATAATCGCTATTAGATAGATAATATTTTTAATAATATTTGATTGACATAAATGGTTTTTTATCAAATTTTAAATTTAATTATAAACTTTATATTATGCCGTTTCATAAAAAATATATTTTACTATCAGCATAAAATGTAGTAAAATCAATTTTTAATAATTTTAAACAAAATGAAACTGAAATATTAAAAGCTTGAATATTTCACATAGTGGAGTGTTTCAGCCATAAGCGAATTTCACTTCTAGATATATTTTCTTAGGGGGCTTGGATTTTAGCTTTAAACAGATATGTTGGTATAAATGTAGTTTTTTTTATTTTCCAGGGCAAATTTTGTTGTAAGTCAAATTTCTGGGGTGGGCACCAGACTATTCTGGGGTGGACACGGCCAACCTGGCTCCCTCTCTTCCTACGCCCATAGTTTCAGCGTGGCATATTTCATAAAAAAAAAATAAGAACCAGACCCAAACATCACGTGTTGGCGGTTACTGTATACTGAAAATTGAAAGTAAAAAAATGGAATCCTCTGTTGGTTTAACAATTGAAAAAATTAAGCTACAAGAACAAGATAAAGAAATAAAACTTAAAGAGAAACGAGAATGTGAGTAGTATTTTTAGTAAATGGATGATTTATTATATCAGAAATTTCTTTAATTTTTTTAAATTGTTGTAGATGAAACTGCAGTTACTTCGTTACACAGGGCAATCCGCGAAGCTACAATGCAGTCAGAGAAATCAGAACATGAACAACAAGCGTTGATAAATAAAACAAACACTCTTCAAATACAAATTATGTTGGAAAAAAATCGACGTAATGCTTTACTTGCCCAACTAACTACTATGAAAGAAGAGTTACAAGAATTAAGAAATAAATCGGTAATTAATAAACAACTCGGTAATATACAATTTCCAATTCAATGATATTATATTATTTAGTAAAAATCTAAGCTGTATTTATTATCCATTAATAAAGAATGCAGGTATTTTAAAAGTATGGGAGGAACGTTCGACATTTTGCAAAGAAATACAATCCACTTCAGATAAATATGACGTTTGGGCTCTTCTTACAAAGCCTGTTTCTATGGAATCATTTTCTAAAATTATTAATAAGCCTGTTGACTATGATAAACAATTGTTAGAAAATCAAAATAGATTAGAAACCGCTATGGAAAGACATAATATAGCTGTTGCTGAAAGAGAAAGATTGAAAGCCGAACCAGAATGCGGAGAAGAATTTGTTCGGTAATTTCAATAATTATGTTATTCAATAATCAATAAAAATTAATAAATTTTAATAAAATTATCAATAAATTTTACATAATTTATAAAATTTGTCATAAAAGACAAAATTTGAAGTTTATTTACACATACTAAACTTTTTCTTTTACAGTATAAAGAATGCTTTATGTTACTCTTTAGAAAAAATTGAAGAACTAAAAAAAGAGATTTAATTTTTTAAACTTTTTAGTAACTGAACTATTTATTACATTTTACTCTTATACAAATTATTAAATAAACGAAGCGTAACAATCAAAATATCAACAGCTGTAGTAACGTCAAAGTCACATTTAATTATTTAATTCATCAAAATGTTAAAAAGTTAAATACTTGGAAAAATAACATAAAATTCTTGTTATTGTGTAAAAATACAAAAATGAATCGAAGCATTTCCCTCATAAGGTATAATATAAATTAAAGTTTATATTACAGATAGATGGAATAATAAAATATCTGTAAAAATTGCCTCAGTGATCTTTCCCTAAAAATAAATATTTTCTTCAATGTGATTATCATTATTCCTTATATACTTTACCGTTTCATGAAATTTCAACGTTATCAAGTGCCCTTATATGAGATCATAAACTCTTTCCAGAACAATCTTGGTTGCTTACATAAAGAAATTTAAGGTTATGTTTGGGAACATTAAAGTTGTATGACTATATACAAGAGTAACTACTGGAAAGTAAATTACCATTGTACCAAACTTATGAAATTATATTTTCTTAGTTAGTAGAATAATAGCATCACATCACAATATACATGACAAAATATTATACCTCATTTAGTATTCAATACTAGATGAGGTCAGTTATTTGTATATTTTGATTGCTTATGATGAATATTTATATATTTGCCTTTCTTATTCTATAGATTATCGCCATACTCTGCAAAATACAATACACATGTTATGTGTTAATATATAATGTCATTGAATTCAGTCTAAAATTTTCAGAAATACTATAAGAAACAAGAACTTACACAAGCTGTACTGTACACAAGTAAAAGAGAATGAGCCAGTAAAATTTTCAACAAGTGAAGCTGCAAGACGAAAATTACCATCAGTATTTAGAAACAAACAGGCAGAATCAATGCCATGGTATCAACCCTACAGTGTAGTGGGCAGTGTTGCTATTTTCTTGATTTACTTCTGCATTCTCCGAGAAGAGAGTGATGTAGATCTTGAATTTAACAAAACACTATATGATAGAATAAAAGGTATGGAAAAACAACAACTTTTGCAATCTTACAGGTTCAATAAAGAACAAGGATTAAGTGTTGCTGATATAGAGAAACGATTGCAAGAAATAGAATTACAAGAAGCGAATGTTGCTGAATAATTTAAGAATAATCATATTTTTGTTTTAAGTAGTTTGTAGATAATAAATTATTTTAACTGACTTTATTTTGTATTCATAAGATCTATAACTTTTTTCCTAAATGAAATACAATGTTTATTTCATTAAGTCTAAAGGCAATAACCAGATAATATAATGGATCCTAAAAATAGGAATATGAAGATGAAACACAGATAGCTCTGGTCAACTCATTTATGATTGTTAAGTGAGCTGTAAGACAGGGCAAGGCTTGGAGTATCTCTAAAGGATAAACTTAAATTAAGAATAATGCAACAGAGTACCAATGTTGTTAATAAAGCTCAAAGATTTAACATGCCTAAATGATTGGCTGGTTGCATTAGTCACACTATCAATATTTGAGAGGCGATTGAGGACACTCCCAACCAGGAGTGGCAACATAGGTAAAGTGAAGTTGAAGATTAAGCTTACTGCCAAGCCCTTAGAGGCCTTTGCCCAGCAACAGGTAAAAACATGCTGAGCATAAGTAGATCTGGAGTAGAAATGTATTTTAAGAATAAAAAAAATATGATTATGATAATGGAACTCCTCGTCAGAGAACTCAATAAATAATTAAGCTTGAATTCACTTAAAATTATTATTATATAAGTTTAGCGATATGTACAAGTAAATTAGTATTAAAAGATTTTCCAATAACATTCATTATTCATAAATTAAATGGAATTAGTAATTACAAATGACTAATAACATACAAACAAGCATACCATGAGTAATGACTCATTTTTCAAATAATATTCATATTGTTGCACAATAGCAACTAAAACAGTAATTATTTAGAATTTAATGACTCAATTAATGAATTAGTCAATACGATATTCTTGGAATTTAATAAAAATAAAAGAGGGAATTCTAATTTATTAACGATAATAAAATGTCAATTTATCAATAACTTTACTTTAACTCACACTTTATCCCTACAACCGAGCGCCAAACGCTACAGTCTCTACATACCTCTTTCACCTCGTCCACTGTCATCAACCTCTTCATATATGCCCTCTTCATACATTTATCAATAACAAGTTAAAATTGAAGATATGTTCTTATTTAATCTTGTTATATAATTTTAATTTTACTGAAATTAATATAATATCACATTCTATAACTTCCTATGATCGATAGTTTTTCATTACAAAAAAAATTTACAATTCAGTCATATATTAAATTATCATTACATTTATTAATTTGAAGAAACATTATCAAATAAATAAAATTCATAATAAGGATATGGAAGTTAAGGGCAGAAGAGAAAACCTTAACTATAAAACTAATAGTTATTTTAGAATATTCTTGCCTTTTCAGTAGTATTAAGACTTTGTTTGAAATATATTTTTTAAAGATGCTAGTCTCTAAGTTCAGTGAAAAAAGAAACAAAAAATTATTCTAGTTATATTTATTAAACACCAAAACTTGTCATTACCAATAGTGCATCAAATTACAGGCTTATGTGGTTACAATATTGCCTATAATACTACCTAGATATACCACAAGTCACTAAGATATAGACACTACGCTGTTTGTACAAGACGCTGGCCAAGAGTGAATCTCTGCAAAACATGGCAGGGCTCCATGTACACACAACATACTAACTTATGTTATAAGAAATTTATAAAAAAATCAGTACTGCTGCCTCCTTACATTAAACGATTTTTAATGTTATTACTATAAATTAAATGTGGGACAACATAAAAAAATTTCATAGAATTAATGTCTATTTGAATTATGAATAATTTAAAATTAGGTTTATTAAAGCTAATTTATGCACGTTCTCCTCGAATCCGTCTGGCCAACTGGATGTCTTTAGGCATGATGGTGACACGCTTAGCGTGGATTGCGCACAAGTTGGTGTCTTCAAACAGACCTACCAAGTAAGCCTCACTTGCTTCCTGTAATCGCAAAAAATGTTTTAAATAACAATAGAATTACTAGTAATTTATAAAATAAGAATAATTAGATTTTTACCTGCAGAGCGCCGATGGCGGCAGACTGGAAACGAAGATCAGTTTTAAAATCTTGAGCGATTTCTCTTACGAGACGCTGGAAGGGCAGCTTACGGATCAACAACTCAGTAGATTTCTGATAACGACGAATTTCTCGAAGCGCCACGGTACCAGGGCGATAACGATGGGGCTTCTTCACACCTCCCGTGCTAGGGGCCGATTTACGGGCTGCCTTTGTTGCTAATTGTTTACGAGGAGCTTTACCTCCTGTAGATTTACGGGCAGTCTGCTTGGTACGCGCCATTTTCTTAAGTTATAGCTGAAATTTATAAAAAATACAAATTTCACCCAATACAATAAACAACTGATGTTGCAATAGCGTTCACTTAATAATATTACCGTTAAACTTAAGGAATCCGGTGTTTTGTATTGAAAATTATTATTTGGAACACCTACCTGGATCAATTTAACACACAAAACACAACTTTTATCAAAAATTAACGCAGTTAAAGTAATTCTAACAGAGAACTAACAACAACGATCATATGCTCAAAGATAAGTCAAGATGGCGCCGAGAGAATGGCGGGTGAATACTGACGCCTTGATCTGGCCACCGGATTGGATAACCTCGTTTACGTATGGAGCAATTCATTGGTAGAAAAGTTGGCTACGCTATTGGCTGCTTTATTTCGTCATCTTATTGAATACCATTCATCATTGGCTAATAATACGAATTCAGTGTTGCACTAGTATCATTTATCAATTTTAGAAAAAGGCAATTTAAAAAATTTAAATTATATTTTGTTTTTAATAATGTACATTAAAAAAATGTTGATTTGTTATCTCCTTGAAAATTTGTGAATGTTTCATTTTATTAAATCAACAACCAATATACATTTGAAGTTTGCAAGATTAATTAATATTTTACATACAAAAAAATATATTTTTTAAATAATAAAAATGTATCGAAAATCTTACAAACAAATTCTACAATTTTGTCATATTATGCATAATATTAAAATGAAAGTTGTTTTTTTTCCAATTTTTTTATATGTTTTTTCTTCTACTTTCATTCATGAAAAAATGTTGCTTGAAAAAATGACCTGTTTTCTGTCTCATTTTTTTATCAAATTATAGCGTATGTGAGTACGAGACAAATAGAAAACATACTACGTGACACTGCTGTCAAAAGCGTTTGTGTTTGATATTTTTCTGTTTTCTTGAAGACATCAACAAAGATAAGCTAATTTTAAGTTCAAGGCCATTTATTTCTGAAATGTTGAGTTATTTAAGTGGGATTTTGTTATTTAATACATTATATTTACATTTTTTTATTTTGTGACAATATTTTGTATCACGTGACCCTATATTGAATTTTAATTGGTCATCGGTGAGCGTGCCCTGCGCGACGCGAGAGGCGCAATAATAGTTCACCAAAATGCCGTCGGAATCTAAGCCTTTGTTGACAGCCCAAACAGAAAAACCAAATCATTATAAGTAATTACACGTTATAGATTTGTTTTTTGCGTAAAGTAATTGTGCTTCTTGTGTTGTACATTTTGGTATACGTTTTATGTAGTCCGGGGATTTTGTTTTCCAGATATCTAAAGGAATTCAGAGTAGAGCAGTGCCCGTCGTTCCTACAACACAAATGTACACAACATAGACCATTTACATGTTTTCACTGGCATTTTAATAATCAGAGAAGGAGACGACCCGTCCGCAAAAGGGATGGAACGTTTAATTATAGCGCAGATAACTACTGTACCAAATATAACGAGACATCTGGGATATGCGAGGATGGAGACGAGTAAGTAGTAGGCATCTTGCTTTGTTTTGTTCATATAACTATTTTTATTTATTCTATTAGCACTCGTACTATATCTTTCATAAATAATATCAATCTAAATAAGTATGAAGATATCTAACTTTTAGTGAGCCTCTTGTTTTTGAATCTGTTTAGAAAACTTTTGCTAAAAAAAAAATGTTAACTAAATAGAAAGTTAATATCAATAATAGCACAACGCCAATGGCTTGCGATCGTTCTTAACGTTTGTAAGGACTAATGACTTTAGAAATATTAGGTAATTCTTAATTTTATTGAGTACTTACTATTAATAAATTTCTTATTTAATTTAAAAGAGATAGAACTTAAAAGATAATAAATATAATATCTTTGTATGAACATATAGACATAATTTAATTGTTAAAGAAATTAGGTTCAATTATCATTCTAAAGTTAGTAATAAAGTTGTTAAGTGAATGCTATTTACTCAAGAGTTCAATGCTCATTTACTTTATTTCATATGTTGATATCAAAGTAACAATATTAAATAAATATTTTTTGTATTTATAACAGTAAACAAAGGAGTTAAAAATCTTGAATTGATATTTTTAAATATGCAAACTCAAATAATAGAATTATTTTAAAAAGTAATTATACTATATTAAATTCTGTTGTGATATTAAGAGGTTCTTAATTATCAGAATACTTTTCAAGTATTGGTGAAACATTTTAAAGTAAAGTAAGTTATAAGGTATATATATGTGTTATAAGGTATATATCTCTCTATCATACTGGCTGTTTTTCTTTAATTTTTTTTTCCAATATCTAATATTGTAAAGAAATAAATTGATTTTCAACATTAAATAGGATATGAAATCAATAAAAATATAATTCCAACAAAATATTTTTATGAATTGTTATGCAAAAGTATGCATTAAATGCAAAGGTGATTGAAACAATTGTATACTTTCTTGGGCCCAGAATGTAGAGAGATGAAAATGGTGTAATTTGATAAATTCAGGTACATCATTCCCTTCCTGAAATTTCAGTCAGTGTTGACAACCTGCAAGCTGACTTATTAGAGCTGACATATTTAAACTTCAATAAAATATGTGAATACTGGGTAAAAATCAGTGAAAAACAATTAGTAGTTATTAAACATATCAAACAAACAGAAAAGCATTCAAAACACATTTAGGTGTGAGGAACAAAATAAGTAAAGAAAAAATGCAAAATCATTATAAAAAGGTGTCAATGTAAATCATCAAATGTACATTTTTTAGACCATATCATAATTATTTATTATTTGAGCCCAAAACTTTCCATATCCTTTGTCTGTGTTATTATTTATTTTATTTTTTTAAAATATTTTTTAAAATTTTGTAAAATATGCTATTTTTTTAATTTTATACTGTCTAAATCATTAAAAAATATTTAACATGAAAAAATAAAACATGGTTAGAACTCTATATATATTTGATACCATATAGTTAAAGGATAATGTTGTGGGATATTCCAAATAAAGTAAATAAATATTTGTAGAATATAGAAATTAAAGTTAATTTATATTGCTAATTGTTTTTCATAATTATTAATTTTGTTAGGGATGTTTGAAGAAGAACTTAAAAGTTATTCTAATTTGACACATTTTCTTTGAAATAAATCAATTTACATATTTTCATTTTATTAGAAATTAGCTTACATATTTTCTATAAAATGATTCAATTAAACTGACTTGTATAGTTAAAAACAAAATATTCCTTTTAAATTATTTTGGTTAGTGGTTCAGTTAGTGACCATCTCACTGTAAATGTGATAGTTGTGGGTTGAATTCTCTATTGTTGTGTTGAATTCTGCAACTGAACAAAAACTAGCAGAAGATATGAGTGTTTTGACAATAGGCCTATCCTGCATCCCTATTAAAACTATAAACTGTGGGGCGGAAAAAAAATTTTCACTGGTCACATAGGAATGTGTAAATATTATTTTTATGCTTGAAGTGAGCTTATGTCCCACTAGATTTAAATTTCTGCAAATTTTTTTGTAATTATATTTTTATAGTAAATCAATAACATTGAGCCCAATTGTGGAGCAGAGGCACAAGTGTATGACAGTAAACATGACTGGTTGTGGGTTCGATCCCCACTCAAGGAAACAATTGAATAAATATTTCAAAATCTCTATTTTCATTTGTTGCTATTCTGTTGAGGACCGATGCAAAGTGCGGCGTTGAGCTTCACCACTCAACACGCAATGCCTCCAGAAATCGGCGGAAAATAGGAAATGCATTAACACTAGGTCCCCATGTTTCCTCTGTGTACCCTGCTTTATGCAAGATACAACATGAAGCTTAAAAAAAATTAACAGTTAAAAGTGATTTTAATAGCCTGTTTGAAAAACTATTTTAATTTTTATATACCAATATTTAAAATATCTTTATATATTTTTTTGTTTTAGATGCCCATATTTACATCGTACCGCCGGCGACACGGAACGTCGATATCACCTCCGCTACTATAAAACATGTATGTGTGTTCACGATACTGATGCTAGAGGACTTTGTACCAAAAACGGGGCCCACTGTGCTTTCGCGCACGGAGCCCCGGACCTTCGCCCCCCAGTCTTGGATATGAGGGAACTCCAGGCTTTGGAAAACCCAGATGGAACTGATGGTGACACAGCGGCACCCAACGCTTTAGATAGGGAAAGAAATTTAATGAATGAAGATCCTAAATGGCAAGGTAGGTTATTTAATTATTTAATATGTAAAATAATGTTTTATAAATATTTTAAAATAATTTTATTTTTAATTTGCAAGTTTTTAAGAATTTATTATATTGTGAATTTAAGTCTTTGTGAATAAACAATTAAATTACGCGGGACTCGAACCCGCGCCTCTTGAAAACTGACCAGAAGGCGCGGGTTCAAGTCCCGCTACGTTCAAATTTTTATACGTTTTCTAAATAAGCATTTTTTTATAAGTGTGGAATACTTGGAATACTTTAAAAATAATGTTTAAAATAATTAAATTATTTTGAAAATCGAAGTGTTTCAATAGATTTATGGTTTCTACCGCCGTTTTTCCCCATGCACAATATTTATATAGATATGCCTATTACCCTTTAGTTTTCTCAGTATGTAAACAATAACTGCACCTTAAAATATATTGTTAATTATGTTCGGTAAAAAATATTAATGTTGTTACTGTTTCAGATACAAATTATGTTTTATCATCATATAAGACGGAACCATGTAAAAGACCACCTAGGTTATGTAGACAAGGGTATGCCTGCCCACAATATCACAATAGTAAAGTGAGTATAAATTATATTTAAGTTAACACTTCAAAGGCTGTGTGTTGATATTCACACACAGCATTTTACTGCAAACATAACGGTAGTAGGTTCGATTCCCAATCGAGCTATATCAATACATTTCGAAAAATGTGCAGAGAGTGAGGAATGGAGTGTCTTAGCATTAGGTTCCTATTGAATACAATGTAATGCGTTAAATGGTAAAAACTGCTAAAAACAAATAATTCTTCAAAATTAGTTAGCATTTTTAATTGTCAAATGAACATTTCGCTGCCACTGGCCCAGAAGGCAGTTCAGCCGAGAAGAGCCGGTAACAAACTCATTGTTTGGTCCTTACAATATAAAAGTCACAATTTTATTGTCTACTCGCCTTCCGCTCGCGGCTTCGCCTGCTTTGTGAAACAAACAGTTTTATATTGATAACTTTTAATGAACTCAATTATATAAGATAAAGCAAAAACTAAATGTTAAGGGAAGTTTGCAAAAATACTGAAGAAAAGCACTGCGCTTAAAACGGTTCAGTCGTTTCGGAGATTAGTTCGTTCACAAACGCACAGACAAAGAGACATAAATAAAAATAAAACCCACATTTTCCCCCGTGTCTTCCACATATTACTACAATCTGTTACAATTTTATTATATATTTTTTTAGTTATGGTTTTATATGTAGTCCTTGATTTTATTTGCATGTTACATATAAATATTATGTTATATATAAATATGTAATGGAGTGCCTTGTTTTCCAAAGAGAAAAAAAATTGGGCTTAGGAATCACTTTTTGTACAAATAAAATCAGAATTTTAGATTTTTTGTTTCATAAGACTTAGATGACTTATTTTGAATTAATATTGTAAGGAAATTTTACATTCAAAATATTAACTTAATTATTTGGACATTAATCTAATTTGTATAGTAAATATTGTAACAATGAGGAAAACAGTTCTGTTCTTGAGGATTTATTAGATTGTGTAATCATTTATATAGAGTTAACAGAAAATGAGGTAACAATATGACACAGTTGTATTGTATATTTTAGGACAAACGCCGATCACCTAGGAAGTACAAATACCGCAGCACGCCGTGCCCCAACGTGAAGCACGGCGAGGAGTGGGGCGAGCCCAGCAACTGCGAGGCCG
>DVQM01000185.1:0-22272 GCA_018231645.1 Heliconius ricini | reverse complement strand
AGTGCGTTGCAAACATACATTATAGGTATATTAAAACATGAATATAATTTTAGTGAATCAAGTAAATAATTCTGTGGTTAAAGCGGGCGAAGCCGCGGGCGGATCGCTAGTTACATATAAAATGATTACTCAACAGTGGTTCTAAGCTTGCATTTTCCTTTTTTTAAATTTAGGTATGTTATATTACTTACATAAATTAACGAGAGAATAGTTTATTGGTTACGTTAGGTTAGTTTAAACCAAACGTGGCGTTGAGTTCCGCCACAATACACAACTCAAAAATTTGTCTCTCATTCGGGCGGAAAGGCGAGAGCAAAGTGTCTCTACACCAGTAAATGCGATATTCTGTGTGGAGCTATTTAGGAAAAGTATATATATTGTACACATACATACATACATACTAGTGATGAAACCGATATCTATATCCGTATCCATATGTTTATCCGCGAATATCTGAAAGAGTAAAAGCTCTGAATAAAACAGTGGAAAGTTATTAAATCTAATCTAATTTAATCTAGTCAGATTATGTATTTTATCTTAAATCAATTATTTGACACTTAAATTACCTAGGAATATTGTAGGGAATAGATTAAATAGCTTCATAATCAGATCTCCTTATCAAACATGTTTTTGATAACCTTGACACTAAACATCCATATTCGGATACGTATCCGCAGAAATACTTTGTTAACGATCCGGAACATCACTAATACATAATATCTGCATACGTTTTAATTATTTAAATTTTACATTGTGGCTCAGTGGTGACATTGTCTAAAAACATATATTATTATATTTAAAAAACCCGATCTGTACCAAGTTCAGTTTTGTATAGGTCAACGGAAAATACAATTAATAAAAGTTGATAAACTGAAGTTTACGAGCATTTTGTCTTTTTTTTTTATCAAATTAACTATAAATATAATTCAAATCTATATATTACATCTGTATTAAAAAATAAATGTAGACTTTTCTAATTTTTATTTATGTTGTTTTTTCTCAATTTTGTGCCAAGTTTCATAGTTGTAGGTCTACAGGAAGTAGCCGATAGGTTTTTTATTTTATAGCAAACTTCATACAAAATGCATTAAAAATGATGCATACACGCCCGTATCTTTTGATTGCGTTGATTTAGAAGCATAATTTTTGGTGTGTTTCAATATACGTCGATATAATATGATATAAATGTGAGTTTGATACCTCTGGGATGGCCTTGACAAAAAGACAGACGGACCACAAAGTGATCGTATCAAGATTCAGTTTTTTTTATAAAAGTACGAAGCTCTGAAAATCAGAATTCAACCCATTTTTAAAACTTATGCCGACCCCAAAATTATTGGAACACTGCGTCTTATGCCAGAGTGGCAAAATGAAATAGTTTATACATGATCACTCTTCGACTGGAAATCGAATCCATAGCAATCGCGTTACAATCACTGATGGACTGCGCCACGACGGCATCTAAGTTAATGGATACAATACATCACCTTCTTACAAGATAGGTACAGGTTCGAATGACAAATTACTGGAGGTAAACGTTAGAAGTGAATACTTTGAATCCATTAATAAACATCAAATGTCGACGTTCCCCAAATTTTAGATGGATATTACAGAGTTACGTTTGACGTGTGTATATTTTGTTGTTTATAACTTTTAAGGAGGCCGTACTGGCATAGATTAGGGTTTCACTATAAGCTCGACGGTTGGGGGTTTGATTCCTAATCGTGGGAATAAAGTATCTTCATTGCAACGCTCTGTTAACAAAACAAAACGTGGCGATAATTGCTGCCATATTAAATAATGTCTTTAGCGGAGTCTTAGAACTAAATTACCTCTACCTACCATTCTTTATGATGGCTATAACGTGAAGTTAAATATTTTTTTAAATGTAGCTTTGTTAGGAAATGCTATGATTTTACCCACATTTTTACTTACAAGGCAAATTATTTGCTACGGCTTTAATTATGGATTATGGATTGCAGGATGTCTTGGGTTGCTCACGTCAACGAAGTTAGCAAACGTATGCATTTCTCCTACCATTCTCTCAAGCGTCTCCAATTTTCTCCCTTTCAAAACAAAAATTATGCTTGCACATCTTTACCACGCCGATGTTTGCTATTTGGATGTAGGTGAGGAGCAACTCAATAAATTAGAGCGTCTACAGAATCTGGCGATACGTTTCATATTTGGTTTACGCAAATATGATCACATTTCTCATTTTCGTGTTCAACTTAATTGGCTCCCAATCCGACTTCGTCGAGATATGTGCGTCCTTTCTGTCCTTTTTAATATTCTTAACAACCGTTATTCTCCTTCCTATCTTTATTCACGATTTAGCGTTCGTGCTTAACACATTCTCTGGACATCCCTATAAGCAAGACAAGTTTTGGGAAAAAATCATTCTCCGTACACGCTGCTGTGCTTTGGAATAACTTGCCTAGAACAATTCGAGACAGTACATCTATTGACACATTTAAGATTATAGATTTACACATTTAAGATTATAAAACAACAGCTGTTTAAACAAGTTTCACAAACGATTTATTATAATTCTATTAATTTACCATTTTTTTTACGTATGTATTTGTATCTAATATATGTATGTATGTATTTGTATCTAATATATGTATGTATGTATTTGTATCTAATATATGTATGTATGTAACTGTGTATATATGTAAAGTTATGTATATAAGTATATGTTGCACTGGCACTTTTAGACCTGCAAATTGTTTTTACCTTTTCTCATACCCATAGGTTGACTGGAAGAAATCTCTATTAGAGATAAGTCCATCTTTGCCAACAATTAAAAATTTTATGGTATTAATGTAAATCACAAAATGCAATAAAGAGTATATATAATTTTCTGAAAGCAATGAGTATAGGTTTATAGAAATTATTTTTTTCTTCAGCATTATGTTTTTTATAATAAAATAAAATGGTAACTTTTTATGTGACCATTGTAACTTCTTCAGAAAAAAATAGCTTATTATTAAAATTTAAAAAAAAATTATAAAAATACAGCTAAAATGATAATTTACACTTAAACAACAAAGTACCACATTAATTAGTTATTAAGGGGTTGGCAGCGGGTGAATTTTAAACATTTATTAAACAAAAAGCTAAAAGAGATGTAATTAGTACTTCGTTTTCACGTTAATTGTTTTACAGTTATACAAAATGTTAATTTTGTATCAGCTTCCCGTTGTGTATCCCGCTATAGCAGGGTGTAGGTATAGGGAACCCAGTATGAAGTTAGTGTCTATATATCTATGAATTTGAGACGTTGCGTGACATTAGGCTATCTTTATTCGCGGAAAAAAGAGTGAAAATTAAATAGAAGCTAAACGTATTACATACACTCAAATATGGGAATATTTGAGTTCCCGGGGAAATTAATTATCTGCATTAACTCGACTGTGCAAAAATGGAAGGAAAAATTGTAAACGATTTCATTCAAAATGTCTTTTTGAAGCTTAAAAATTCAAAACATTTCAAAACTAACAAAAGTTATAAAAAAAAACTGAATGAAAACGTCATATTTAATGCTGAAGCATAAAGTTTTTGAGAAATTTTACACCATTTTATTTTTTCAAATTTTCACTGCCCATTGACAGTTAAATAAATTCAGTCAGAATGTTAGTGTATGAGCAAAAATTTCCAGTCCCTTATGAAACAAAACTTAAGTCATTAACGAATGTTACAAAGTGCTTCCAAATGTCGAACACAATTTAAAAGGTACAAAGTATGAGCGGTAGCGATTATTTTATGTTGTGATGGAATTTTTGCTGTTAATATTATGGCATTCATATATTACTCTTATGGCATGTCATATTGCTTTTATCTAAATACGGTTGGAAGGAATTCATAGCCAACAGAAATTGCAGAACAGAGTGTTCTGACTGGGTTATGCATGCGTATTGCTTAATGGTTTTTCGAATGAGTAATATGTTATTGGCCTTTACAGCCTTATAATATTTTATTGGAAACTCTTACCTTAAAATGGCCGCATTTAACTTCAAAGTCTCTTGTGAGACACGGACCTCGGTTATCGTATTTCATTCGTAGTGGAAGGGTTTGCATCGCTCGGAACAAGTTCAGCTTAGTAAAGTAGGAAATTAAAAATGGCACTCTCCCGCGCCTAGGCTCGTTTGGCCTACTGTGTAGCTGGGACCTCGTCTCCACCAGGGAGGAAGGTATATGCATTTGCGTTATGGCACTACCTACGTATAGCCTTATATATAGCCTACAACCTTCTTTAATAACTTTGAATGATGAATTTGAACCAGTAATTTCTGATATTAGCGCGTTAAACCAAACAATATGTTAATTTAATTAATTATTAATAAGTATAAATAGTTTAAACTAAATAGTAATGAAATCTTCAGATAAAGTCAAGCCAATTCTAAGGTTCGTTACTGCTATTTTTTTTATGAATATATCGATTTATAGATCCCACACAGTTATTCAACTGGATAGCTGTGGGGGATCGATCGTTGAACATTCTTTAAAAATAATAACGTGTGTGTACAAATCAACGACCAAATCACATAAAATTTTATGATCTACAAGTTTGAAATTTAGAAGTTCTGGTGTCCTCTTATATATATATTTAGCTTACTAGAAGACGAAAATTTATATACTCTAAAAGTTCCCAAAATTGTTCGATAAAAGGATATACTACGGCAGTGCTTTTCTTCGCGCTCGACTTCGTGGCGCCACTACGTGCCCTCAAATATTAAATTATCTAGAATTAGCACCAAGCAAGAGTATTTGACAAAATATTATTATAATTTATATTTACACAGTAAACATTTTTATGTAATTATTGAACGTTCCGCTTATTATTCAATAGTTCCCACCCAATTTTTTATTGAATAGAATGAAGAAATAAAAAAAATTAGAGCCACTGAAAATTCATCCCACGACAATCGCATTTACATTTGTATAATCACGCACTACGATAGTTTCGCCATATGTCATACAATTTTACTATTACGCCACACAAATGGAATTTAAATTTGGTCAATATGTTCAAAGATTTAGCCGTGATCTAAAATAAGACACTCTGTATTTATACAACATCCCATGGGAGAAACAAAACATAAAATTAATGCTGCCATTAAATGCCTATAAGGGCGATAACGTTATCTTATCCTTTGATCGTGAAATGTAGGGATAAGTCAAGATAAATGAATAGGATTAGTTAATAGCATGATTTTGTGTAATCGGGTCGGCAGGTTCTAAACCCAGAATGGGTATTTTATTTTACGTAGTTAAAGTGGTAGTTGTGAATTCGATGTTCAATTCAGAAGAGCGATTCAATTATTTTATGTTATTAAGTGAAACACAATATAACTAATGTTATTTTTTTCCTGGGACTTGCGACTAAAGGAGTAAGCTTCGTTCATCATAATTAATTATTTAAATATTTAATTATCCAAATGGTCGGGAATAGCCAGCGGCAGAGCACGAGTAGTGCATCAAGCTACATCACAGCCAAGACTACTCTTTAACAAATAAGTTGCAGAGTAAAATAGGTAGGAGTTGAAGACACTCCTGACAATGGCGTGATCGGTGCACGAGACCGCCATTACAACGATAAGTGACGTCTGGGTGTTTACTTTTATTCGTAATCAAATGAGTCACTCACTAGTGTGAGTTCCACGATGACTATATAGACTAGATATTTTGTGGAGAAATAAAAAAAATCTTAATTGAATCTGCAGCTACCACATAGACAATTGGTTACTTCTAGACAATATCCAAGATATATTAAAAACAAACATTACATCTATAAAATGCAATTTTACAATATTATTACAAATCAGGTATAGGCAAAAGAAATGGTAGAAACGACAAAAGATAACCCTTACCTTACATTTTTATGCCTCATAATACAATATAAGAATTTATTTTTATACTTTAAATCAAAATCAAAATAGTATTCGTATCAATTCATAAGAATCATTATAAAACTTCGCTTCGTTGACTTTGAAAAGACAGGTTCCCAACTATGCAGAATGTTAGAGCGGTTATATTTAAATTCAATCTAAAACTTTATACGTGTTTTTTAAATATATAAAATATTTAAAATATTAACTCTACAGTTTAATATAGTCAATATTTATCTATTTATTTCGATACAAATAACTAAATAAGAAAAAGTTAATAGAACGCTTAGTTTATTTTAATCTATAAGATATCCAAAGGAAAAAATCCAAATTACAATTTTTAAACTAGCTTTAACAAAATGTGATGAATTAAACGAAAATCTTAAAACAGAATATAGACACGAAGTTCCTGCTTATGTATCCAACTTTCTCATTACCAGATTAACACTTAAATCTATAATATTACTTCCAAGTATAATATATACAATTCGGAATATAGTATCTTATATAACAAAATACACAAAAAAAATTGCCAAATTTTTCTCCATCCTGTTTTTATTTTAGTGACTCTAAATAAACAAGAAGTAGATAACGGAGTGTTATATCACTATTCTGTTTGCACGTTTCCTATAAAGCTCAAAACAACCAAATAATAGTACAGTGGCGTTAAAATTCATATTATTCTACTTTTATATTTATTTCAAATATTATAGTGTATTTCAAACAAAGTGCATGCTCACGTATTTACAAATTAAATATACGTGACTCTAACGACATCGCGTTTCGATATTCCCACAATAGTCCGTGAAAGTGTACGTGCTAGGTTCAATATTAGGCTAAGTACTCGATGTGGCCTAAATTAAGTTATAGACGAAAGGCGATTTTATTTAAAAAATAACTTCTATGCTATTATTTATTTACTTCGTTTAGGAGATAGAAAAGTGTAGCAATAGGCTACACTAATTACTCGATCCTTCGATATTTAGTAACAATATAAATATTTAACACACTGTTTTTGACAGCTAAGACAGATTGCAAATATTACTTTAGCCCTCCAAGTATTATTGTAATTCCTTAGTGAGATAGGCTCGAAGCGCTACGCAAATTTATTTAAATACATGATAGAATATATAAAAAGCAAAAAGTGGGTAATGGATGGAAATGTCTTAATGTTTTGATTACTCTAGGTTCTCTTGTTCCCTCTCTTTATCCTGCAATGTGCAAGATAAGGAGTGAAGCTGAAATGAAAAAAAAAATACGACCGACATCTATGTATATATTTGGTTAATCCAGATTTCTATATCACTGGTTGATTTCTGTGAAATAAATATAACTTAAAATTAAAATTTAATTAGCTTCACGCTGTATCCCGCACACAGCAGGATAGATAGAAGGAACCTAGTGAGACACTCCGTTCCCCACTTTCTGCCGAATTCTGGAAGCATTGCGTGTGGATTGGCAGAACTCAACGCCGCGCTTAGCCTCGGCTCCAGGGCGAAGAAATGGAAATATAAATTTAAGTAAATATTTCATCTCCTCGAGTGGGGATCCAACCCACAACCACTCGATTTTTCAGTCACACTTTGTGCCACTGCGTCACGACTGGCCTCATATAAAAAAAAATAAAAAATAACTTAAACCTTATAAATAAATTAAAATTCCCTCCTCCCCTCTATCTCTCTTACAAGTTATCTATAATGAAATGTTCGTAGTATTGGACGTAAAATGAAAGAGCAAAGTCTATATATATATATCTTTATACTCTACGCAAACGAAGTTCCGGACAGACACTACTTCCAAATTAAACATCAACATTTTAAATATATATAGGTCCTATGAGGACTAACAACCATCGTATAAATTTTTAAATACTGTCATACTGCAGTGTCATAGTGTCTGAGTGTGAAATCGAAAATTGAATTATCACTCGGTGTAGTGAATTATTTTTATATCCTCGTTCTAGACGAGAGCTAAGACATAGCGCAGCATTGACTTACGTCTCTAAATACGTAATGTCTCCGAAACTTGACGTGAAAGAACGTAAAATACTTAAACTAACAACCATCGTATTATAAAATAATGATAATATTATTGTTATAATGATCGCTACCCTCTTTTAACTTGTACCGTAACATGTCTACGTTGTCGCAGCTATCGCCGTTAAGTATTTGTTTATTTTAACTACTACACTTGTTAGTGTTGAAGAGGCTGAATGTTTTATATTTATAACATTTCCAGCCATTTGCCCGCTTTGAATGCTTGAAAATATTTGTACTTAAAGTTTAAAATGGAGAAAAGTTTTATCCGATTACTAGGTGAAATGAGAATATGTATTTTAACAGGTATATCTACTTGTACAGGATGGTCTTAAGCTCAATTTACATTTAGAGGAGTTTTTTTTACTGGTGAAGTTGTTATGGCGCAACGGCCCTCAGTTTGATTTCAATTCGAGGAGATTCATTGTTTTGATTTCCTCGTTCTGGTAATAAGAAAAAGTGTTGAGTTCCGCTACTAAACATGTCTTGAACGTCGTACGCGTAGTCTAGAACAAAGTGCCTTAACACTTACTTTCACCATAAGGCTGGCGAACTCAGAAAAAATGACTGGCCTCCAAGCATTATCTATACGTATATACCACCATCAGGCAAAATAATTCGTGAATTTTTCTTTTTAACGAAATATTGATAATTAAGATAATTAAGTATTTACATATATTTACTTATGTTGTATTTTCATTAAAATTGGTTAAAAAAATTACAAAATTTTACAAGACAAGGAGTTATGCCCTAAAAGAAGGGATTTTTAGGTTCTGCTTTATACGTTATGATAGTATAGTTATATAATTTAACAAAGTGTATTAGAATATTAAATGCTCCCGTGCGATTGGTTTCCAAGAGGCGCGGGTTCAAATACCGCAACATAAAAAAAATCATACTTTTTCTAAAAACAAGTATAAAGCTTAACGCTTTTTTATCTACCAAAATTAACCCATGTCACATGTTGAATAAGTAAGTGAACAAAAAGGTTCCACCATACATAACAGCTATAGTACCTACGACGAACGCTTCGTAATTTATTTTGAATTATTTCCTTTCCGGTACATAAAATGTTTTTAATATTTTTGTCCGTCTGTGCCTTTATTTATGGCTGTTACAACATTTCTCATTACGTACTTAATTTAATTTAATGGTGAATCGTTAAGGCTTAGATTACTTGCGCTTGGAAGCTTTGATTGAAAATCTAATTGATTTGGATGATTTGTACCAATTTTAATTAATATTTTAATATTTAGATATCTTTACAAAATAGTTTAATTGGAAAATAATTACACTTAAGTAGTGTGAAAAAAAAAATTGTACGATAATTTTATCGGGACGCATCTTTCGTATTTTAATATAGTGACAGGAGCTTTTGTTCTTCCATATTATAATTTAATTAAAAATTCTATGAATCCTAGACCTTGCGTTTCGGTGCAAAAAATTGCGATAATAGAAATAACTAAATTATAATAATTATTACATCGATTGGACACCTGGTGTTAAGACATCCGTTTGCATTAAGACACTTACGTTATTCACTTTCTAGCGAATTATCAAAGATGTGTTGAAATGTGTTGAGTGGCGGAACTGAATGCCAGAAAGTTGTAGAAAGTATAGCCACAACTGTCGCGTTTGCAACAGCACCTCCACCCTCGAGCCACCAGGTCAGGACGGCCTCCGATTCCGACCCTGCTATATGTGCGGGATACAGCGTGAAGCTGAAAAAACAATCCTCGGGTGGTAATTGAACACAGGTTCTAGGTTACAGAACCAATTTTTTTGCTTTACGCTTTATCTTGTATTCAAAAGCTTGGCAGAAAAACATAATGTTAACATATTCAATTCTTCACTTTTCAACCGAATACGAAACATTGGTAAAACTCAACGCTGCGCTTAGTTTCGCAAGATTAGGGAAATTAAAGTAAGCAATTTATTCTTCCGAGGGAGAAACCAACCTACTATCAACGTGTTTTCTTCTAGCCTCTGTCCTACTGCGCCACAACGGCCACAGATATAAAATCATTATTCGTAATATAGGTACGCAGTTAAAATTTCTCTGGTCGTAATTGACCGTAAGCTATGAGTATGGTTATAGATTAAAATTACGCTCTGAATTATATTTTGGTTCAAAATAAAGGTAAAATAGTGGTTATCCACGGCGTGGTTAACATATTGCGGCGTTTATTTTCGTAACTCAACACAGAGTATATTAGAGAGGAAAATAAATAACTAATAAAATGAGAAATGAAATAAATTGCCACTAAAGTCTGTAGACTTTAACAAACAAATTTATTTTAATTAACTATATAAAATTTAAAACACTACATTAACATCAAGTATCCACAACAAGCTGAAAAATATATAGGAATTTTATTTTGTTATTTCTTTAGGTACACGCTATATTCCGAACCTAGAAGAGAACCTAGTTTTGGATAGTCCGTTGGCACCCAGTTGTCGAAACATTGCGTGTTGAGTGGCGGTACCCAGCGCCACACTTTCTCTGATTACCAGAGCAAGGAAAAATAATTATTAAATATTTGATTCCTCCAAGTGGGAATCGAACCTACAACCGTCACGCTTACAGTCAAGCTGTGCGACTGCGCTACAATGCGACGACACCCTCATTTTATAGATATACATATATGATTTATATAGAGATTTCATAATTTCTGTAACACATTAAACTTTGAAGTTTGAAACGCCTAAACACGTTCGTTTGTTGTTTTAAGAGGGAACTTTACGCGCTTAACCGAGTTGTTACGTTACGAGTTTCGAAACAAATTGTATGGAAAAATTATAAATGCATTGGAAACCGTATTTTCCCACCTGTTCCTGAATAGGGGACGTCTGACTGTAAGCGCGACGGTTGTGAATTCGAGTCTGACTCATTCATTTCATTTCTTTGCTCTGGTAGGCGCGGCGTTGAGTTCCGCCTTTTAGCACTCAATGTCTCTAAAACTGATCAGAAAGCTGGGACCGAAGTGTTTTAATGCTACTATTCCTTCTGCATATCCTTCTATTACTGTATATAGCGTGAATTTGGTGTGAATTGAACCCATTACCGTAACCCACAAGCCATCATACCCAATATACCTAAATTTACAAATAAATATTACAAATATTATATATTAACGAAGTTCACAACGACTCCACATAAGCTTTTAGTTACAAAGTTCATTTCACCATATAATTTGTGAAGAAAGTTTACAAAATTTAACTGTGTAAGTGTTTTGGCAAAGTTCGGGGAATCCCTAAGACGCAGTTAAGTTTATTAAACATGTATATGTAAATCTGATGTACGTGTAATACTTATACTATGTTGCGTACGTAATAGTCAGTACGTAGTTTTGGTTCCGTAGATAAAAAAGACCTTTTAGGATAAAATGTATTATCCTTAATCCACCATATAGCCATTTCTGTAAAGCAATATATAATATTGTATTTTAAATATAAGGCAATACTGACGCAGGGGCACAATGTGTCTGTAAATGTGATTGGTTGTGAGGTCGATCCTCTCTCGAGAAAATTAAATATTAATTTAAATTTATATTTTCATTTCCTCGCTCTGATGTCGGAGCAAAGCGCGGCGTTAAGCACTATCACGCAACATGTAATACCTCCAGAATTCGGCGAAAAGTAGGAAGCGAGGTGTCTAAACACTAGGTTCCCTCTGCCTATCCTGCTGTGTGCAGGACACAGAGTGAAGCTGATAAAATTTATACACATATATTTTAACATTAAGGAATTACTTCTATAATAATAACAAATACGTTTTTCTGCATAAAGGCAAGTGGTATAGAATGTGCTCGGAATTATATGAACCCATGTGAATGTTTGTGGTTTACCGTTTACTAGTAATTTCTAAAGAGTTCTAATATTCAAGTACTGACTGCATCATCACATCAGCTCGATAATACTGTTTATTTTCCAGCTTCATACAGTATTCCGCACGCAGCAGGGTAGGCTGAGGGAACCTAGTGTTAAGACACTCCGTTCCCCACTTACAGCCGATTTAAGAGAATTTGCGAATTGAAGGGCGGAGTTATAAGCCGCGCTTTGCCTCGACACCAGAGTGAAGAAATAGAAATTTAAATATAAATAAATATTTCATTTACTTAAGGAAGGATCGAACACACAACCAGTCTCGTTTACAGTCACACAAAGTGTTGAAAGGATTTGAAATTCTACCGTGTAAAATTATCTCTTTTTTACCGTACAACATGCCTTAGAAACGTATTTTGTTTTTTGTTTTAACGTATTGTAGACCAAAATATTTAATATAATTTAAGATTAATATATTTACCTCGGTAAATGCTCTTGACACGAGGAACGATAGACAACAAAACTATCCTATAAGGGTTCCCCGTTTTGTCGTTTTGTCGGGACCCTAAAGGTAAGCAATATTTTCAGGCACCGAAGAGTACATGCAAATGATGAAGAACGAAGTGCATTAACATTAGGTTTTCTCAGGACAGTGAATAAAAAATAATATGCACATTTTCCTTTTTTTTACAAAATCCTTCTAAAATGTACGTCCTTCTAAAGTGTAACGTTTGCCTTCACTTTACCTATTGATGGGATCACTAATTAGTCTCTTCGTTGGAAAATAATAAAAAACACACTGCCTCTGTAATGAATGAAATAAAAGTATGTCAAACTTTTAGTAGTCTGGTCTTCTGTTAGAGGGAAACAGCAATACTTTCAATTGAAATATACTTATAAAAGACTAAGATGGCATGATTTTATGTATAACGTTGTTTACTATACTTAGTGCAGTTGATTTTGAACTTTACTTTTAAAGAGTTATAGTATAAATTTGTATTAACATGCGTGCTTATTCCAGGATTTCTTGAATAGATATTTTATTATTTTGTACTGAAATGAATTTAATGAATGAAATGAATTAATTATATCATCTTTTCCATAGTGTGGTTAGATACAGGTCCAACCACTGAAATAAAACTTGAACCACATTAAATGGAAAACATAAATATGTTTTTAATAATTTGCATTTTTCCTGTATAATAAGGTAATTTTTTTTAAACTAAATGTAAAATACACAGCGTGAAGCTGAAAAATAGAAACCATGATGACACGTGATTCAAAGTTGTATTTCACATCAAATACAATCAAATCATCAGCTTAACATTACATCAAAGAGTAGATCTCTCTGTCCTCAAACCTAATGTTTAGACACTCAATTCTCCAAGCAACTCCTAATTTTCAAGACATTGCATGCTGAGTGGCTAAACTAAACACCGCTTTTGTCTATAGGTACCAGAAATACATTTCACATGTTTCACTTTTAACTTTCATATTATACTTATATTATAAAGAAAGCGTATAAAAAATTTAACGTAGCAGAATTTGAACCTGTGCCTTTGGAAACCGTTCAAGCGTTCTGACCAACTAAGCCATACTTTACCGAGATCGTATGTCTTTGTTGGTATACAATTATAAATATATAGGTTGGATACGTTTTCTTAAAAAGTGTTTCTTTCCTAACACTTTAAATAAAAACTTTCATATTAATTTTATTATTACAATTTGGAGTTGGATGTAAAATTGGTTAGAGGCGTACGATGTTATTTATTGTGTTGTTAAGCTTGCACTGTAGCCCCAATAGTTAGGATAGGCAGAGAGACCCCTATTGCTTAGACTCTCCGTTCTGAACGTATCCAGTCAAATTCTATACATAGCGTGTCAAGTGGTGGGACTGAACGCAATATATTGTCTTTTTACCAAAGCTAGAAAGTAAAAATAACTTCTTCCCTCAATTGAGATTCGCACCCACAACTGTCACGTTTACAGTCAAAACCACGAAGGCCTAAGTGTATTTATACTATACCGAAAAGTTAATTTGTTTGCACGCTCAATTTTTTTTTTATGTTCAACAGCCTCGTTATATGCGGGATACAGCGTGATTCTGAAATATACTTTACATCAAAAATAATAAGAATTATTATAACATTTTTTCTGCAAACGTTGTTAATGCCTTCCATATTAAATATAAACTATATGTATAGGTATCTAAGATTTTAAGGTACATCCAGTTCAGTTGTTCTACAGCACGTTCAGGCAATTAAGCGAGCCCCGACCATCAGTCACGCGTATCTAAACTTAGCTGTAATTTTATATTTCTATATGTAGAGCTTTATGATGTATATATATTTGTTACAGTCCAAATTCTTAATCAGTCAAAATAATGGTTGTCTAGATTAAATGGGTATTAGTAACTTTCCTCAACAATGTTGGCGTTTTGTCTGATAATTATTGATAAGAAATATTTTAATCTGCAAAAAGAGATTACATGTTGTTTTAACTAAGTTTATTAGTAAATAACTTTAATCACGAAATGAAATCATCGATCAATCAAAGAGTCAATTAAATCTGTATATTGAAGTTCAAACTTTATTCAAATTTACTTCAGCGTGCACGATTTTAAACGTCGAATGAACGTAAAAAGCTACTAACAGAGGTTCGAAAGGCAATTTTAATGAGAAAAGCCGGCAAAATCTACTTTTGATCAGTTGCACTTGATTATAAATAATAGACTATTAGTAAATTATTTTAGTCAAAATCAAAATAAATAAAAATATATTAGTGGTTAAAATGTTAATAGCTAGTTTGGATCTTTAACTGCAACATACTCTATAACGTTTGAGGCAAGAAATCATGAAGAAAATCTTCTTATATATTTGTACATTTATACAGTAAGGCTTTACGCGGCGGAAATGAGAAATTATAAATAAAATCTTCTTATGTACGACATATCTTCTTATGTACGATGTATATTAATAACGTATTTTTGAAGCATTGGAAGAGTGTCTGACTGTAAACGCGAAGATTGTAGGATCGATTCTCATTTGAGGTAATGATTATATAAAATCAATTTAATTACCGACTCTGGTAGACAAATGCGTCATTAAGTTCCAACTTTCAACACACAGTGTCTCAAAAATTCTTCGGAAAGTGGAAAACAGTGATTTTACACTGGGTTCCGCCTATCTTGCTTAAATTAAGAAGATTATTTTTTTATAGGTTCACGAACAGCGTTCTTAAATACCTACCATAAAAATTGTATTTATTTAAATAAAAAGGAAAATAGAACACACATTGGGTTTATTTAATATGTGATTTGTTTTTACCACGTATATACATAAAGTTTTTATGTATCTGTGTATAATATGTTATTCTAGAAAATCCACATTTTATTAATAAACGTGACGTCGCTAACACGAATATGAAGCCACAACTGTAAGTTCAAATCCTGGAAGTAGACAGAGGGAACCTAGTGTTAATGTAGTCCATTTCTCGTTTTCTACCTCGCGGGTGTAGTGGCCGCGTTTTGTTTTTATACCGGAGAAAGACAAATTAAAGTAATTCATAATTCACTATCCCGAGTGGGGATTGACGAGAGTTTATCAAAGCTCGTACTTTTTCTTCAGGAGCGAGCAACTCTCGCCTATCCCTGTCCGTCAAGACCATCCCAGATCAACAATAATAAAGCCAAATCGAAAAGAAACAAGTATTAATCAAACTCAGACCCGCCATGCTTACAACCAGATGTGGTGCCAGAACATCCTCAACAATATAACAGATTCCATAAATAGCGGGATTTACTACAAAAATGCATTATTTAATCCACAAAAGGGAAGTTAACCCACTTTTATTATATGTCGTGTCCATACTAAAGAATAGCTCCTTATGAGTCAAAAAAATATTAAATTGTTAGAAATCGGAAGCGGTTATAGTTTTTAAAAAAACACGATAAAAACCCATATCGTTTATATGTTTCTAAACTATTTGGAAAGGGATACTACGTAATTGCGATAAGTGACATGTATCACCTAATAACAATACTTCCCACTAGTTTCCTTCCAATAGAGGCCGTTGCTGACAAGCTATATAACTATTTATCATGTTTTTCACCTAAATCTATCCTAGGTACGCTAACAAAATATATATTTATTAATACAATCATCATCATAAATGAGCAAAATCTGCTATATAGTGTTTTTGTCACCACCACTTTAAATGAAACATAAGTTTTCAGACCATCTTTTAACTCCAAAAACAATCCCTTAGGAAGCGAATTCTGCAAATTCCCGTTTCAGTGAGCAACATCCATGAAAATTTTCAGTTGCATTTGTAGTTTATGAGATTTCGTGACGAGTGAGTGAGGGACCTTTTGATTTTAGATTTTTAAATAGTTACTATGAAAAAAATAAAATTCTATTAATAATATCAATATAAATATCATCTGTGCTAGGTAACATTTTTCTTATTTTATTTTATGACACAGTAAGGTGCCTTACAACAAAGAATTTGCAACGTACACATAAGTAAACAAATAGCTTACTTAGCAAATATCTTAACATTAAACTTAACAAAAATATCTTAAGAGTAAAATAAAGAAAACATGATATTTAAAAATATTTTTAACCTAAAGTTTAATGACACGCTTTTAGCAAAAACCTCATTTATATGAAACTTCAGAAAAAGTTACGAGTTGTTTATATATTTTAAGGGTTCTTTACTCTAAGAGTAAAACAACCAACCTCTGTCTGTCTGTCCGTCTGTCACCAGGCTATATCTTATGACCCGTGGTATTAAGACATACAGATGATGTAGTTCTTGACTAATACTAAAAAATATTATTAAATAAACGTTCGAGGCCAACACTATGTCTGTTATATGGAAGCCCCATATCATGCATGGGCGTTACTTATAAGACGCAGGTGCTCACTAAAATGACAATTTGCAATATTTCTCTCCTAATGGGTTGTTTTGGGGGCTGATAGTTTGGGGGTCACATGATATAGTTCTTTACTAATACTAAAAAATGTATAAAATAAACATTTAGAAACAACATATGGGAGTCCCATATAACACACGATGTTGTTGCCGTTTTTATAAATAATGTACGTAACCCTACCTGCGCGAGTCTGACTCGCACTTGGACGGTTTTTTATTTATATTAAGATTCTGTTTAAATATGTATCAAAACTTTAGCATAGTCTTAAAACTTTTTAGGAAATTTCTTGATAGCACTAAGTGACTTAAATTGGCTAAAATTATAAATTTTTAACTTATATTAGTTGTCGCCCGCAAATTTGTTTGCGTGGACTTAAAACCGTCGTATCGTCGTTATTAGACATTTCAGAAAATCCTTCCATAGTAATTACTCCTTTAAACTTTATGCTAAATTATTATTTTTTAAATCCAGTAATATTTAGTTCAGTAAGGGTTTTATTAAGTATCCAAAGGCAACCTAGCGTATTCCGTAGACTCAGTGCTCCACTTTTCGCCCAATGTTTAACACGTACCATGTTAAATAACGTAACTCAACGAGTTAAAGACACTCGGTTCCTCAATTTTCACTCCCCTTAAATGAGAATCGAACTCACAATCGTCATGTCTATAGTCAAATGCTATACCACTACATCACCAGGACCTAATTACCGGATGATTTGGCTATAATATTATAATACAATTTGAATCTGCCAAATTCAAGAGCCATGTAAACAGAACTTGTTTTGAAGGGTTCGAATCCCTTAGGACGAGGCGTCATCGGATCATTTAGTAAACACTAAACATCGGTTACGCAGCGAATAGTATTGATTGTATACAAAACTAATAGAAGCATTGCTGTTATATATATTTTTAGGTGTTTAGGAGATAACAAAGGGCGTTGAACTCCCCTATCTAATATTCAATACCTCGAAATCAGGCTATCGCGCGTCTAAGCAGAGCGGCATAGTGTCTGTCTGTAACCACGACGGTTTCGAGTTTGTATACCACTCAGGGGAAAGAATTAATTTGTATTTCCTCGCGCTGGAAAACGAAATACAGTGCAAAACTCCCTAATCTAATATAACGATAATTGGATTAATGAATGACGGATTGTTATAATATTTGGTGCTCTTTATACCGCTAATAAACATGAAAGTATCAAAATAATAATGATCGAATTTGTGTGCATTAATTTAAGACGTAAAAAAGAAATCCCCGTTTGTCTTGTTTCCGTAGGACTTTCAGGAAACTGTTAGTGTTTCTCTACACCCCTTAACTTACATATACTAAATTTCAACTTTCCAAGTCCAGTAGATTCCTCTGTGGATTGTCTCTACGTCAGTCAGTAACAGAATAATTGTATATACATATATGTATACATATTATATTGACTATGTATAGCCGTAATATGTCCATTAAACGACAACTAAGACCGGAAATAGTCGACCCGCGATACATGTTACAGAGCAAATTGTTTCCGTTCATCCTTCCATCTCGTCACCCATTATTAAGTTTTTTATTATTATTTTGCTTAAATGTCTTAATGGGAACGGAGTCTCTTAACACTAGTTTTACTCTGCCTTCACGGTCATGTACGAGATACAGCGTAAAGCTATGAAAAAAAAACGAAATTTTAGTTAAAAAACATACAAAACAAATCACCAAAGTGCTCCATGTCAAAATGAAATTTAATATAAAATTTCTAAAGGTGTAAACATAAAGTAAAGGTATCTTATAAAGGGTGAGATTATTTATCCTATCACTTCTCAGCGTCAAGTGCCTCAAGGTGTCGTAGACTGAAGCACCATCGGCTTATTTGTGATCATTTGAAGAGAGTTTTTTAAGTAAATTAAATGTTTTTCTGCCTTTTTTGTGTTTAAGAGTTGTTTGTGAATTTGCCACTCGATTTCGATATAACTACTCTCACTAATCGATTTGATTTTCGCAAGAGATACTTACTTACCATGAAGAAATGACTATATAGTTTCCAAAAATAAGTAAATACTTTTTTTATTTGGAACCTGTATTTCAAAGTAAGCATATCAGATAGATATGCTATGTACAAAATGTACGGCCACATTTATTGTATTAGAAAGGTGAATCGTGATGTTGATTGATTTCTGCGATCAATATATGTCGTTGGAAAAAACGCCCTACCGCAAGGCGCTCGATATGTTAAATAAACGCAAGACCCACACCCCACAGTCGTGTCTGGAATCGTAGGCCGACTACATACACCGGAGCTAATCGTATACCAAGTCGTAGAAGTGGTATACAATATGGCTATGACTAACGCCATACAAGCATAGCTTACGTACCACAAGACGGCATCAGCGACGACACAGTTAATGTTACTCTAACAGTTCGCATTGTATTGTAACAGCCCATCACGACAGCCTACGCGACGTCAAGCAACATTCAATATCATAATATTGGTCAAAGATCGCTTTGATCCACAATATGTTGCCTTCATTATATTGCCTTTAAATTCGAAATTGAAATTCGATTCTATAAGATCGTGCCATTATAGACTTCATTCATTATATTATATTTATAATACATTTGATACGAGTCTTTATGTGCATCATATATATTAGTACCGTAGTACTTGACAGTTTGACTCGACCACTGCGCTGGTTGCGACATTCGGGACGACATACATGAACTCGTCTCAATTAATATGGTATTGAAAATATATAGTTTGTATTATTCATAATTAACTATGTTATTTATGTGTATTGCCATTCATATTTTCTTTTATTTATTTATTTTTAACTTATATCTAGGGTACATACTGTTACACTATACAAATACATAGCAGGGTAGACACAGGAAACCTGTCGTTAAGACACTCCGTTATCATTGAGACACTTCCGTTCTCCATTTTCCGCCGTTACAAGAGCGACGATTTGAAATTATGAAATATTTAATTCTTCCGAGGTGGAATCGAACCCATAACCATTTACAGTCGTTCTATTTTACCACCCCTTTGCCACGACGGGCTCGAAAAATCTTTGACATAGAAATTTACGACTAAGCTGTCACTAAAGACATCTAAACCAAAACGGCAACCAATTAATGGTATAACTAAGCAACAAACTTCTAAAATTATTAATAAATTAACTTGTAACTGTTAAAGATTTTATCTACAAATATATATCAAACGTCGGGGTTCCTTCGAGAAACGTATAAAGTTGTATAATTTATGATTCTAACAAGGTAAAATGAAACAAGGTTTTGACACTAGGTTTCTGCCTACCGAAATTCTACCTACCGTGGTTCCAAAGTAAATCGGAAGAAAAATAGTAAGGACATCGGCATCTTATTCAGTTATGATTTTCCATTGTTTGCGAAAGTTGTGGTTTCATATTACTTTTTACAATATGTAAACAATATACATAAATATTTTTCACCAAAATAAATAGCAAGTGAAAAAAATAGTGTCCGAACACTAGATTCTTATACATTAAAGTAAAAATTAATGCAATAATCTCAAATCTCAAAGGAAAGTGGGTAACAGTAATATCCCAAAATAGGTTTCCTAAGTTTCCTCTAGATAATTTGCTTTATGCAAAATACAGCAAGAAGAAAAAAAAATAAGCATAAATATACGGATCGATAGTTAGTACAGTTTTATGTATTTAATAAAAAGTCTTTTAAAAATAAACCATTTACACAAATATTTACTTTAAGTAGTAAACTAGCTACCAATAACCTTCAGTAGGTGAGTCCAACTCGTAGTTGACTGGTTTTTTTTAATTAGAACAATGTATAAATAAAGAAATGATAAAAACATCCTTAAAATTTTTAATGAATTACCTGCGAGCCATTGCTGTCACTACGCCGTAAGATATTCAAATTTTAGCACCTTTATTTAAAAATGTAAGAAATTTTGCTTATTCCATTTGAATATAACACTTATACTTTACTTTTTAAAAGTTAATACTTGACTGCACTTATACATAGTTTGAAAGAAAATAGTTTAAGTGCACTCTTAAAAATTCCCTCCCTCATTTGAAAATCAAATTCGCGTTTAAATAAGCCCCGCTCTAATTGAGTTTTAAAAAGAGGTTTAAAATTTAACTGAATATTTTTTTTTAGCTTCACGCTGTACCCATATGTATTATATAGTAGGGGGGGTAGGAACCTAGTGTCAAGACACTCCATTCCCCGTTTTAACCTCCTAAGGCCTTGCGTCATTTATATAAGACATAAAATTAAATCAAATTAAATCAGCTTTACGCTGTATCCCGTACACAGTAGGGTTAAGACACACCGTTCCCTACTTTTCGCCTATTTCTGGAGGTATTAATTAGGTTTCGCCGTAGTGACTGGTGGATTCCCTAATAGAGTTTATATAATATTGTCATATACTTATTGACATTCGTTAGGTCCACTTAACATATGAGTAACTAGCTGCTCATTGTTGTTTTACGTCATACTAGTATTACATGAGCTCCCAATTACTAGGTTAATGGAAGAAATCAAAGATAAGATAACACGTAAACTTATGTAAATGAGAAATAGCTGAAATATTATAAGAGTCGAAAGTTGATTGAAATATAATTCTGGTTCCAGATAGAAACGAGAAATAGTCCAGATTTTTATATATACTTGGGTTTTTGCATCACTATCAGTACGATATAGCTTTTGGAGTCGTAGACCGAGAAGGAGATCTAAATTCCGTAAGTGCGATCTATGTTAGTATTTAAAATAATAGATATTCCGCGTTAGCCAGTAGATAACAATTCAAGCGGCCATTTTTCATGACCAAAATTTCAGCCAAGATATAACTTAATTAACATCAAAGATTGGGCTGATGAGGACTATTTTAAATAATAAGCAAATTATAATATTTTGGAACAAATAGGTGACAGTACTCGTACATCATTTTAAAACATGTTGTGCCGTGTGATCCCGGCCTAGAATAAGATCATCCTGGTACTGGTGGTGCCGTAAGAGGCGGTTAAAGTAAGTTGGCAGAGTCACGTCGCCAGCAATGGTAATACACGCATGGGCAGACGCGACCGGATAATTTCCACCCCCAGCATTTAAAACCGGCGTGAAGTAGTGGCTATATGCCACTGCGTTTCGCATCAGGTAATGCCGGGCTCCGGCGTCCAATCCACCTTAAAGGACGCACCTGTAGCTCCTCTGGTGTTGCACGGGGCCGTGGTCGGCGTAAACCACTTACTATCAGGTGACCCGAACGCTTGTTTGCCGTGTCTTTTCCATAAAAATAAATAGGAAAGGATTTAAGATTCACTTTGAAAGAATTGAAATGTTTTTTGAAGTAGGTTTTTGTAAGTTTCCTTTGTTAATTATGGGATGCATAAAGTTGTCTCAAATTAGATTGTGTTTTATATATCACTAGCGGCTTCGCCCGCTTAAACTAAATAATTATTGATTTAATAAACAGAATTGATTGACAACTACAATGACTTCCAATACGATTTTTTTACTACATTATCGTAATTTCTGTAAGAACTTTTGATTGTTTCGAACTAAAAAATACGACCAATGTTGATATTTGATTTATAAAA
>DVQM01000184.1:0-22277 GCA_018231645.1 Heliconius ricini | reverse complement strand
TATATATATATACTATATATATATATATTCAGTGTAAAGATACTTTTCTCCTCAACTTCCACCACATTCTAGAGGCATTACGTGTTTTGCTTTAACGCCGTGGTTTGCTTCAACACCAGAGCGAAGAAATTAAATTTTTCGAGCGAAGAAATTTAAATTTAATTAAATGATTTCCTCGAATGAAATTCGAACCGACAACCAGCCGCGTTTACAATCACACGCTGGTACCTCTGCGCTACGACTAGCCTCATTTATATTATATATTTTCAAATAAAATAAAATGTAATCATTTCAAGTTTAAAACAGTTATTAAACTATAGTGTTAAAAGCTTCCCCCAGTCTAAACAGGGCGCTGAAGTGGCATCCCATTGCGCCCTAACATTAGAGTTGGTCTTTTCCCACCCCACTTCACCCTGCAATATGCTCCCGGATAAATTTACATGTTACAAAGCGACTGTCACATATTAAAGGTCATAATTACGCAATCCATTAGATTTATAGCCAAAAAACAAAGGCAATCGAGAGTCCAACCCTTTTGTTGCCTCAATAGTAAACGACGGACGCGTTGATCATTTATAGGGTAATTAATAAACAAAAACGTTCTCGTGAGATGAGAGAGATTTTGTGCAATTAAAAATTTTAGAAATACAAAAAAAATAAACAATACAGTACAGTCCTTTTGTCTATTAAATTGAACTTATTGTAATTTTGTCAATATTTTTTTCAATAAAAATTATATTATGTGTATATTTTATATTTATATTTTAATAAAGCTTTTACTTAGGCTTAATTTTGTACACAAAAATTACAGATTTTAAACGTTATTTTCATGAAATATTATTTACAATATTTATTTACAGCGAAATGCAACAACACCACAGATAAAATGTAAACAATAACAAATAAATAAAATCGTTAAAACCCAATAGCTACTTAATTAGAATTAAATAAGCGCTATTTTTACTGCGACTGCCATATCAAGCTACCATTAACAATGTAACTAATAGTGAGAAATAGACAAAAAATAGAAACACATTATACGTTTATCTTTATCAAGTAAGGTAAAGCCCGCAAGATCTGGTTTAGCGTCAGTTAACGCGACTTATCTATACAACAAACAAATACGAGTATTGGATTCATTAGACAGGTGTGCAACAGGAGTCAGGACGTGCGCAGGCGCCGATGTCTCAGATTAATTCACGTAACCAGTAGTTAGATGATAATGATAATTATCTTATTATACAAACCAACGGACATTTGTTATATCTTTAATGTAACGTAATTCACATTAGTGATTTACATATCATTTCACTATCATAACTTATTAAAATAAATCCAGTCGAAAGGGTGTAATTATTTTTTTCTATGAAATATCTATAGACATGATAGTTGTTGGTTCAATTCTCACTCGAAGGAAAATTTTAAATATTTTCACTCTATAATAATAGAGAGATAATGATGAAAGATAATAAGAAAATGCAGCCTATTAATGATCTAAGATTCCACTGCTTAAATCTGCAGCAATCTTGTTTTATTAATAAAACTTATATTCAAGAATGATACATGGTAGTAGAATAGATTACACTAAGGTAGGGTAGAAGAATCCTGCAGCAATCACTTTTAATAAAAAAAATCGTAATGCATTTTTGGAGAAAATTACACTTAAATTTTTTTTTATGTGAATCCCACATCATTTGAAAGAAAATCGCATAAGGAATCGGAAAAACAGTAGTTGCCAGCTCTCAGTCTGCCGCAAGCCTAGGGTTGCCTGGTTTAAACAGGTCACTTGATGTTAATAATTTGCACTCATGAGTTTTAGGCCGAAAGGTAAAATTAATCTTAAAACTAGTAAAACTAATAAAAACTGCTACATTTAATATAAAGAGTTATATTCATATGTAAAGAGATCTATACCTATATTATTGTTATTAATCACTTAATTCAAACATTGTACCAATATTACGACAAATAACAAATTAACTTAGGCTCTTATAAGCTTATGGAAAAATTATGTGAGATTTTGCATGCAGTGCATTAGATGTCACCTGCAGGTGTGATTGCAGCTGCATAAAACATAAAAGTAGTTCTTAATAAAAATGTTATTTTAAATAAAACTTAATAGAAAATATATACATTTATAGGCAGAGGCCAGTCGTGGTGCAGGGGCACAAAGTGTGACTGTAAAATCGACTGGTTGTGGGTTCGATTAAATGAAATATTTATTGAGTGAGGGGAACGTAAATAAATGAAATATGTATTTACGTTCCGCCACTTAACGCGCAATACCTACAAAACACGACGGAAAACGGAATGTCTTAACACTAAGTTCCCCTACCTACCCCTGTCCCTTCGGCGTAAAGCGGATTTTATATTTTTTATATTAATTCATCTAAACTTTAAGAACCTATCCCATATATAGAAAATCTAGTCATGTAACTTTGTTTTTCAAGTGCCTCTTTTAATTATTATTAAAAGTGCTTATTGGGTGTCGATTTTCAATCTGCTTAAGCGAAACGTACAATATCATAAAAGTATAGAACGGAATGACTTATTACTAGATGCTTTATGATAAGACACGGTTGACCGTAACGTCAAAACAAAAAACAACAGGCTTCATCCTAAAATCAGCTATCAGCGCGTGCGACAACCAATTCCACGTGTCCCCACGTGATTGTTATCTTACAGCTGTCATTGCCACTCGTCTTCCATAGACAATGCGAGTTAAATTACAAACTTTAGAATTATTCTTAATCTACTTCTATGAAACAGATATTCAAATACGTTTAAAATTTAGCAAAATAATAATTAACAAAAGTAAAACAATTTTAAAACGACTGGTGGAAATAATTAAACAACGTAGCCATAGCGGTGCATAGCGTAATATGTTTTACCGGTTAAGTGCGAGTCCCACTCGCCCATCGAAACTTCCGTACCAATTTCAGGTCTACGGGGAGGAAATACCTATAAATTTTCACTTTTTCGATATGTTCATTTATTTGAATTGTAAGTTCTCACTTCGTGCCAGATTTTAAAAGCACCTTGTAGATTTTTATGACGCGGAGAATTTCATAAAAAAGGCAAAATCCATGCATAATCGTGTCTTTTTACAACAATGCTAGGCTAGGCTAGGTTTTTTTTTAATTTCAGCTTAATATCTATGCGATATGCGAGATCTCAAGATAAATGCTCTTGACAGACGGACAACAAAATGATAATATTAGGGTTTTAGTTTAGTTTAGTTTACCTATTGAAATACGGAACCTTAAAAATGGCATATAAAAAATTTTAATGCGTTTACAATATTGCGTTTTTTAAACAATAAAAATTTTAAATTTCTATTGAACTTATACAAAACTTATAGTCTTTTTGAAAATTTTACTCTACATATTCAGAACACCGAAGATAAGCAAATAAACAAAAAGTAAAACTATCACTATAATTTTTGGTTCTATATATGAGGGGTATTCTGTTATTTTATTTGCTATCAATTGTGTATCGTCGACGAGTTCGAGGGAGGACCACATTCCCTCACACCTCGCGTCAGCTGGTAGTCCTCACCCTCCGAACATTCCTATCAACTTCAATTGAGTCCGACAAATTTACATGAATTTGTGTGGCCATGAAAATTAACACTGTTTAGTATGATAGTGTGGTGTGCGCCTAAAATTATATTCATAACATACAAATAAAGTATTCCATATATTGTGCTAGATATATTTAAAAAATATATCTTTTCAGCTTAGTAGGCAGGGGAAGCCTAGCCAGCCTAAATTGAAATGAAAAAGAAAATATTAAATATTTGATTTCCTCTAGTGAAAACCGAATCCACAACATAGTCCCATTTACAGTCACACACTTGTGCGCCTGTGCCACAACTGTTCTAATACTATTATATTTAGTTATCTACACATAATTATATTTGTTACTTTTTAATCGAAATCAACAGAATTAATTTTATTCAATGTTCATTAACGTCGATTTCGTGGCTCCACTTGTACCCGTGCACTACCGTGCCATATGGCTAGACCTACCCAACTTAAATCGCTATTATATTGCTTTTAATTGATAACAATTTAAATATATTTGATGATTCACACTTACAAACCTCATTATTATTCATCGACTCATTATCTTCGTGTATGCGTTTTACCAAAAGATATTATCTCAAACACAAATGTGTTTTACCTTTATATCATTGTCGTCACGCTTTTAAATTTATATATCTTTATACATGTTTATTTTAATTTCATTGTAAAATAATAACCTATTGCTATTTAAATGATAATTGCACTATTACATTTTACTTCTTAAGCTGAACGTTTCTAATGCCAATACTGTCCCTACATCTATATATGTTAATATAATATATTTGAATGTAAGTACATTTTCTACGCCACGCCAAAATTACTTTACCGAATATCACGACACTTTGTTCGCTTATTTTTAGAAGTATTAGAATGGACGTAAGATATTTGTTAGTTAAAAAATAAATAATTAAAAATCATTATTTATAATATAAAAATAAGTTAAAGCCAGCCAGGCCGCGTTTGAATCTCTAGTATCTCCATTAAAACACTAATGCTTTCATGATTTCACAAGCGAAACCGGGAGCGATACACTAGTATAATATATGTTAATATAGGTAGACGCTTTGTTACTCCAGTCGACTTGCACCTATATTGGTAAAACATCAACTAAAAATCAATATATAAAAATGAAATGAAATATATGTTGCTACCTATTAGAGTTAAAACTAAATATTTCAAAGTTAAGAGAAATTATGACCTATAAAGTCATTCCATTTCTTGGAGAAATTTTATTATTCAATAAAAGTGTAACAACAAAGGCACATTGAATCCCTGTGGTTTTCGGAGGCTATAAATCAGGAGCAAGGACCCCTGGACTAGACGAGAGGCTTCTTGAACTGTCAAGGCCTCGTTGTGGTCATCCTCACTTCTCCTTTGGAGTGCAAACAAAGCGCGTTTCGGATGCGTTTCGATCGTAAGTAACCACGTTTATTTTTTTTTATAATAATTAATTAATAATGAACAATGTCATATAAGCATACCTATATTGAAAAATAAAACAGCATATAAAAATAATCATAGAGTACGATAAATTAAACATCGCGTGCCGATGCTGATAACAGTGCAATTCACAGACCATATTGCTCCATATCATTAGCATAATTGTTACAACGCATTGTCCCCGGGGATGGTATGGATATTTAAATGAGCTTAATAGATCGTAACCCACTTCATGTGTACTTCATAAATATAAATTTCATTTTTTAGCTTCACGCTATATCCCGCACACAGCGGAGTAGGTCCGTCGAATTCTGGAAGTATTCCGTGTTGATTGGCGGAACTCAGCGCCGCGCTTTGCCTCGACACCAGAACGAAGAAATACAAATATGAAATGTAAAAATTCATATTTTAAGTTCAAAGATAGCCCAATCAATATATTTCTCTACAAAACGATAGAGGTTAGTGAAAATATATGTGAATACGTGTTTGTACTTGTATATAGGTACATTAGATACCGTTTTCAATACACAGTGTGAATTTAGATAGTTTACACAAGCGATCGATATTGCTCGTATACTAAGCCTACGCAATTGTTGTTGGTGCCATTCTATTTAAGCAACGGAATAAATCACACTTAATTTATATTCATATAAATATAAGTAAATATCAGCCTCACGCTGTAACCTGCGTGTTTTTTTAAAAGTAAATATACTATTCATAAAATATATTACAAATACTTTAAAATACAGATAAATAATACCTAAACAATTTATAAAATATTTCATTATTTGAATTATTTCAGCGAGTTATAATGTAATGCAAGTAAAAAACTGATAAGAGCTTTGTGAGCGCACCTCCAAATAATCCTTGTACTACATTCCACGAGCTAATTACGCCGCTCATATGAGATAAACTAATTAACAAGGATAGACACGAGATTCCGCTGCTCAGTATTGCGAGCTTATCTGTTAAGGTTTGGGTCTTAGTGCGAAAACAATTTTATTTATACAATTGATATTAATTTACGAATGCTGATAGTGCTGTGGGCGAAGTGCGTAATATTGACGCGTAAATAATAAATGGAAGGTGCAGGTTCAGCGCAAAGAACGACGGGTTATTAGAGAAAAGTTTTTTTTCACTTCATACAATTTCAACTTTATTGTTAAAATTGTATGCCTGTTGTTTTTCCTGCCAAAAAAAATATTTTTGTTTTAGCTTTTTGCTTTAGTTAAAACATATTTTGTATGTACATATTATGATTGTTGGGGCTCAATAGCACATCTTGTGACTGTAAATGAGAAATGTAGTGTCTTAACACTAAGATTGACATTGACATTGATTGTACGACTGATTACAGTTTTTGTGTCAAATTCATTGATTGATTATAAAGTTTTCTTTCATAATATCATAATATATACCATACTGAATTATCCATATGAAGAATATATACGATTAAAACGCGTCGCTTACTACTAAATTCATAGCAACATTCGCACAAAGGCCTTTGACGCGCCGGGGCGGAGGGCGGCCCGCATGATCGCGCGATCGCCGGAGACCCATTTGCGGCTCGTTACACGCTGATAGCGCCAAACAAAACACCCCAAGTAATTAGGAAAAGCCTTTTCCAGATACCGTAAGCACTGTGACTTCTAGCGCATAATATGTATGTACATACGTAAACATGAGTATATGGTTAAGCTATTCGTTATTAGAAAAAAAACGGTAAAAAAATTATGTCTGCTCAAATATCAGCATAAATATACATATATGTTATATTTATATAATAGAATAAATTGTTTAACAAAATAACGCTAAATAAAAATTACTTGTTGTCTAGGCCACTTTGTAGGTATAGATAAAAAGTGAAAATAAATAACTTACAAAATTACGTTTTCAAAAGACGAAGAACGAGAATGAAAGCTGCAAAATGTTTACGATTTAACCACAGCAGAATTTCTATATTACAGTTCAATGCGGTTTATAAATGTAAAATAATACAAAACTCTAGTAATGTTCGACATTTTTCACTTTGGCGCTATTTTGTTTTTCTAACGGACTGACACAGGTAAAAAAGAATTTTTATTCTTTTATTCCAAATTTTTAAAAATAGAAAAGAAAAATTATAATTGTAAATGATTTTGAGTTCAAAGATCAGAAAACTTGTGATATAAAATTTCTTATAAGGAAACAAGCTGCACCGGTGGCAGAATCGCTACAGACCACCTGGTCGACTGTCACTAACACATTTTTTACTAGGAATACCAAATATATCATTAAAAAGATGCAAAATAACCATACAATATCTGATTAAATATAATTTTATAGAAGGATGCTATTTTTTTTAAACTCGATATTTTTTGAATATAACTTCATATTATTATGTTATTTATTGTATAATACATTTTTATTTCTATGTTTTTGAAATTGATATAAAAAAATTGGCGGGATACAGATAAATAAAAAATAATTTCGTAATTTGTTATTTTACGTATAAAAAAAATTTTTTTTTTAATTATTACATTATAATGTTTTGTATAAATTTATACGTGATAGTATTGTTTAATTTAGTACTTGGTGGTAAGTAAAAATTTATTTCAAATCCATTAAAGCGGATTTAGAAAGTGTATCGGCGCGTCTCTATGTCAAGTCAATCAGTGGATGCGGGTCCACAATTAGTAACACGTGCCGTTTCATATAAACGGTGCAATTCTCTTATATTCATAAAAATATCGAATTTAAATGTCGATTTATGATGCAAGGATAATACGTTCATTAATAAGATAAATTCAGTAAAATTACAATTACTATTTTTATAAATATTTTAGCAAGTAACCATTCATTCTTGTTAATGAACTTAATCATTATAAAATAATTAAGTACAATTGATTTTAATTAAAATAGATATCACTTGCGACAAAAGAAATTGATCAATTTACTCTTTTAAGTAAGAATAAAAATCTTATTGAGACATGCAGCGAATTTTCTAGATACTTTTATTTTTTCGACCAGTTTTTGCACGCTCGAAATCATTACTTATGTTAATGGTGTATTCTTAGAGACACCAAGTAAATTGCTAATTTAAAAGAGGTGCAATGCATTATCCTACATTTTTCTATTTTGCTTAACATATATTTAAGTATTTTTAAACTAAAATATAGTTTACATAAACACGCCATCTTGCTTTAAAATATTCTTCTCTTTTCCATTCAATACGAAAAAATTATAGCGATTTTTAAAATATGATGTGTCTCCTACTATTACAAAATATATTGTATAAATAAATAAATCAGAACATATTGCAAAAAAATAAATAAATGTTAAAAAGTTTTTTTCTTGAAATACATGTATATTAAATATAGTGTCACACTAGCGTGTTTGAATATAGTTTACTCAATCTGCAAAAATGGATGAATGTTATTTTTTATCTATATTAATACAGGAAAATCTACTATATTTATTTCTATGAATCCTAAGTTAGTAACACAGCTGTCGCTCCATTTATGTGTATACAAAGTACCTATCAGCCAGTTGCAGCAGATTTTAAAGCTGGGCTAGGTAGGTTATTTTGATTTTTATAGATCTATAATAAGAAAAAAAGCTAGCAACTGCGTGTCCAGTGCATACTGAGAAGTATATAAAAAGTAGTCTTGTTGTGTCTTTCCTTATATTGGTGTAAAAATTCACGAAGTTGTACAATGTATTTATAATCTAGATTCTAGACTTACTTAAATTGCTTTTATTTTTTTCTGTAGTCATCGTGTTAGAAACTTCTGAATTTAATAAATAGCTTTCAGTCTTGTCAAATTATCATTTAGAGGATTTTATTTTTGTAACGCGGCACAAACAAAGTAAAGTCTAAGGCACGTTCGACAGGTTCGATTTCAGATGCAATGACTCTAAATGCGAACGAAGACTGTGAAGTTAAACAAAAAAAGCACAACATTATATGTTATTATTTGCTTTTTGGGTAAATTTTATTGCTATCCAAATAAAAGATATAAGAAAAACATCCACATCACTATAAACATTAAAATATAACGTTAATGCAAATACTATTACCATTATTCTAATTTTATAGTGTAAAATCATCACAGGTTCAATGCTCGTCCAGAACACATCTGGATACGGGGACAATCTATTAACATAGAGTTATTGCGTAATAATCTAGTCGGCAGATGCTAGTATGATTGGCTAGGTATATTTATCTAACAGGTGCGACCCACGTGGATGGACAGGGTTACAGGACTTTGACAAATCTCCTTTGTAAATAACTCATATTTTTATGAGACATTTATTTATGTGATAAAGAGAGATTACGATAAGCCAATTAATTTTGCAAGTAACAGATACGCGATTCGTATCGCTCTTTTGTCAAATTTTACTATGCAATGGACTTCTGTTCCGATATATGATATTGTCGTTGTTTGCAATAGGTTGAACATTTAAAAATGAAACTTAAGACTAGACGCTTAGTTTAATGTCCTTAAATTCATTGTGTGTTTAAGTTATTTACACCAGCACACAGTACTTCACTACAATTGTTATTTTTCAATAACATATAAATCTTTGAATATTGATCTTTTAAAATACCTTTAAAATTGACAACCCTGTCTTAATAAGTTATTAGTTAGCAGAACAAGATTAACCAGTTGTTGCGATTTTCTTAAATAATTTATACATATGCTACGTTTAATATGTAACTAAGAATATACTGAAACAACCATAAATTATTTCTTCAACTTCGCGCAGCTCTCGTTTGTGTTAAGTTTCGTTTTTTGTGACGGCATCAAATATATGTCGATATGCATATCTAATTTATTTCAGGTTTAAAAAGATTTTAAATATTTTTTCTCATAAGAATACAAAATTCACTTACCTAAGACAATAATATATAAGACTATATAGACTATATTAGACTAAAGATGATAATTACACTAAATTACTAATACGAGTATTTACTTTATTGACAAATAAAATATAGGGATTAAACAAATATATTAAAAACAAAATTTGAATACAAAATTTCTAAAAAATAAATAAACATTAAATATGATAATAATTAGTAACCGGTTAAATACGAGTCGGACTCGCATACTGAATGTTCCGTACCAATTTTAGAATTATACGGACGTATGCACTCATTTTGTATGAAAATAACTACAATTATAAGTTTGTAATATATATATATTTCTATTAAACGTGCAAAATTATACATATTTATCTAATGTTTATTTTTTGCTTTATTTATACTGTAAGTTTTCACTTCTTGCCAAACTTCGTACCTGTAGGTTGACGGTAAGTACCTTACCATACCTTTTAGGAATGTCATATAAAATGCAGTAATTTTTTATTTCAAGTTTTCATACATTCCTAATAAAATATTTTTCTTTCCCAAATATGGAATAACACTTTAAAAATGTAACTAAAATACACATATGGTTTAATAAATCAAGGTGAATGGTTTATTTCAGTTTCAAGCTGTATTCCAGACATAGTAATGTAAGAACAGACAGAGCTTGTCAAGGAACGGAGAATCCTAGATATACAGAGTAAGTGGCGAAACTCAACGCCGCACTTTATCATTTCCCCAAATACCGTAATTACTACCAAAAGTTTTGCCTCATGATAACCAAATTTACAATAAACAGTAGAGCTAATGAAGATGTTAAGACTCCCCTTGACCCATTTTTTTTTCTTTATATTATTACTATAGTAGTAGACACTTTTCCTATATACAACCTCCTTTCCCTTCTCCACGCTCTATTCAATTTTAAAACATTTTAACTGTTAATTAAAAATATAGCGTTTCAAACATAGATTTATTTTATTTTTCAAAAAATCCTTTAATCTATTTGTACAATTTTAGCAATTAAATTATTTTTGTAAGTAAAAATTCAATATTTTTTCATAAAATAAAGAAATACATAATCTAATCTTAATATCACTCCAATACTTTTAATAAAGCATTTGGCTTACAAACAGCACCGTATCATTACAACCGATAACCAGATAACAAACAATACGAATCAGGCATACGCAGGTGGCTTTCCTTGCAGAAATTTTTTTGCACAGATATCTGGAGCAGCTGTGTCGTGAAAATTGCTAGCCCCTATATACCTTCCACTCATAATCTAGGAATTAATAGGCAATTGCTAATGACAACATGGAAATATAACGTTTGGTCAAATACAAAGTAATTACCTCCATAAGACGTTACACCGATGAAAATATACGGGCGGAGACACGTGCCGCAGCCGGTTTGTCTTGTTTAAGACGTTGCAAGCAATACATGCCTATATAGAAAAGTTATTCCGATTAATATCATTGACTAAAATAATTTTAAAAAATTGTATGCTTTAGGAAATTAACTCTGTTTATTTCCAGTAGATAAAATATTATATAGTGGAAAAAAAAATTGTTTTCATATATGCATTATACAATTGTAGAGTAAAACAAATGTTTAAAAAAATTATATAATTTTTTTTAAGCTTCATACAGTACCAGCGTATGGCAGGATAGAGTGATGGCACCTAGTGTTAAGTAAGATACCTCGTTCCCAAATTTCTTGTTTAGGCATGTTGAATAGCGAAACCCAACGCCTCACTTTGCCTTGGTAACAAAGCAAAGAAATAACCATATTAGTAAATAAACATTCATTATCCTGAGTGGGAATCGAACCCACAACCGTTGACAGTCCTAGATAAGCCTTATCGCGGCACTATTACTTATTTCATCAATTATTGTATTAAAAAATATACATTTAATGTTGTTTAATATACAAATTTAGTACTCGTATACAAATTTAAGTTAGGTACATATTTTTGCAAAATATAAAGCAGTATAAACAGCGAATCAATTCAAAATATTGCGGAGCTTTTGTGTAAGCGCACATGCGCTCTCAATATTGAAGGCATAAGCTCCACAAAATGCTTTTCATTTCGTTTGAATCGCTCGCGCATTTTGTGCGCGCACGCAAGATGAGTCAGGAGTACGTACACGCAAAGAATAAAAGCACAGAACCTAAATAGCAGGTTTATTTTTCTTATTTATTTTTTACATATACATATGTCTTGCCAAACCTCCTTTCTTTTATTTGAATTATTCAAAGTTGGTTTAGTGTTTAAATGAAAATAAACCATAAGATTTTGTATATTTAATCAATTTATATAAATATTTTAATAAAATTGTATATTTAAAAAATGTTTAAAAATTAAAAAATATATATTGTATTAACTGGAGAATTTGCTTTTGAATTGATTGCCTTAAATTTCATTACAATATAATTTACCGTTTCCACCTATACTGCTAGTTTCTACACGATATTCTGTGGTCTTGCGTAATTAGTAGCGCAGTGAACGTTGTCTGCGAGGAATTCTTTTGAGAGGAGACAAATGAAAGAGGCTACGAGCACCGTCCCGAAGTCCCGATCAATGGGGTATCGTGTGTCGGCCACCTGCGCGCCACCACCGCCCCACCACCACGCCGCCGTCGGCCCTTACGACGGCACGTTGTACTGCTATAAGCATTTAGCGATCTGATTTTTAATATAACAAAATAATACATGTTAACAAATATTGTACATTTATTTTATTAAATATTACGAGGCTAGTCGTGGCACAAGTTTATATTTTCATTTCTTCGATCTGGTGTTGAAACAAAGCTCGGCGTTGAACACCGCTGGGGCGAAAAATGATAAATGGAGTGTCCTAACACTTAATTCTACCTCTACCTCTGCTTGCCCTGCTGTGTGAGAGATACACTGACACATGAAACTGATAAAAAAAATATTTGTTAATCGATGTTTAGTTTCCCCGTTGTCATTTAAATTTATTGTTTATTGTTGGTTTTTACTGTTTATGTGTGTTTGAAAGATATAAACATTACCCAAGTGTATCTTGAAGAAAGTCTTAATGTATGTGTTCATATTTCAATTATTTAAATTTTCCGATGTGGTTAAATAAAGGAGTTCAGTCACGTGATCAAACACACGGTGTCTCTAAATAAGGGACATGTTAAAAATTGTTATTTTTTTCATTTCAATAGGAAGTGAGAATTGTGAGATGACTGAGTTTTTACTACACGCATGATAGGCGGCTCATTATAAATAGTTTTGAATTAATAAAACCCATTATATAAGAAAACTCGAAAATTAAAGTAATATAACAATTATATTATGACTTTGGATCGATTTGTAAAATTGGCAGATCTCACACGGCGATATCGTCTCCCTCGAACTCCCCGCTGACTCCTGAGAACGTCACTCGTTGACGGTACCTAATATCGGTAAATGGATACAAGGTTTAAATATCGATCGCAGTTACTATATCGATGTTATCGCTAATGTGTTGCGGTTTGTGTGGGAAACAAGCGTTTACTAAATTATATGACTAAATCAATGATTACTGATTCTGTTTAACTTTATGAGAATATTATTATAATTAGATTATATTTCAATATTACACGTCCATATATCTTATCGAATAAGTGAAAGGAAAAAGTCAAGTCAATAATCTATCTGCTATTTTTTTGTCAGGAGTGCTAGGAAAAACAAATTATGTATTTTGCTATTTCTTTTTTTGTTTCTTCTTTCTTCGAGTTTTGCAAATTAAACATATATTCAAAAAAATTGAGGCTGGTCGTGGTGCAGGGGCACCAAGTGTGACTGTAAAACCGACTTCTTTTGGGTTCGATCCCCACTCGAGGGGATGAAATATTTACTTAAATGTATATTTTTTTTCTTCGCTCTGGTGTCGAGGAATAGCGCGGCGTTGAATTCTGCCACTCAACACGCAATGCCTCCAGAATTCGGCAGAAAGTGGGGAACGGAGTGTTATAACACTAGGTTCCCTCTGCCTAGCCTGTTGTGTGAAGGAAGCATATCGCATGAGCTGATTTAAAAAAAAATAGGCCATACTTTTAAAGCTTAACAAATAATAATACAAAATTAAAGCTAAAAATTCAACCATAAAGACAACGTAAGCTCCTTTCATTTGATAAAGATTACACAATAGACTCTATCACAATTTATATTAGTGTAACGAAGACTGATTTTAGATGACTAAGGTCAACCGCACCCCATCTTTTATTCGTAACATTGTTAATACCATCCTTAATTCAAGTGATTGTGGGAAAGGGCAAAGACAATGGCGATAGCATCACTGTTAATAGCTGCCATAAGTAACGAACCCTCTGAACGGAACCTCAGAGGGCTGATACCAGCCGGGATTAGCTGGTAACGGTTACCGATAATGATTGACGATAAAAATGATGTAAAATGTGTAAGGCAATTATAATTTTTATGTAAAAATATATCAATTGTTGTGTAACAAATGGGTTACTATTTAACTTTTTTCTTTCTTCTTCGCTTTTTTGCGTTATTATTAGAAAGTAAATAAATTAATAACATTATAATCTTGTACTATTAGTTTATTTATACCAAAAAGAAAACACTGCAAAAATATCATAGCGAAAATATCTACCAAAAGAACAAACTGTCAATAGCCGTATAACTCATTTATCCAAGTACAAAATTTAAATGTACTCCAACAACGCCCTTCCAAGGAGTCCTCTTTAAGCAAACCAGTACACTCGTACTTCGTACTCGTGCATTGTATTTTATTAGTAGCCAAGTTATAATAAAAGTTAAAATCCTTTGTCAATACTTCCTTGTTGTAAGTAAATCGAGGGGGTAATGCATTGTGTTAATATCACAATATGCCGCTGTCAGTTAATTGGAATAGATTATGGGAATGAAGGGAAAAGAGTATTTTCAGCGGAGTGGTCTCGAGGGATGACTGGTGTGGATCATTTGATGATTTTTTTATCAAGTCATCGAGTGACAATATGGAGAGGCAGCTCATCACAATATTTGGTTGCGGTCGTGTGTTCTCGTTTATAAATAACGATTGCGGTTTTAAATAACAATGTCATTTATTGTGCTAATAAGTGAGATGTTTAAATGCTTATTACCACAATAAAGAAAAAAAAGTTATTTTCAGACAACATTTGTTCATTCAGCATGCATTCAGAAAACTCAGATAATCTGATAACTGGCAAATTTTAAAAAGCAATAAATAACTTTCATGTTTTTGGAGTAGATACTCTGATTTCACTGATTATATAAAACACCAGTCATTGTACCTTCTTAATTAAACGATATTTACACATGCACATACAAAACAGACATGTCACACGTCCTGTAAATTAATGTTAAATTGTATTCCCGACCTTCCTCTACCCATATTAGTTGCTATCATCTACGAAATAGGTGTGACCTAGTGAGGAACCCGCATGATCGCCAGACGGCGCGGCTCCAGATTCATAACTGATTCAGAACTGACCACGCTCAAGCCGAGCACCGTCTCAAGAGCAAATGATTCATGACATCTTGTGACTGATTGTAAAATTAAGCATGGGTTCACATCATGTCTGCCCATTTACGTGAGAGCTGACCTTCCGGACTTAAGTTTATCAAGTCCTGCCTATATTTTTAAAAGAAATGATTATTAACTATTTTTAACATTTTTAAAGTTTTATTCCATATTTAGGAAAGAAAAATACTTATTTAGAAAACGTATAAAACCTTTAACGTAGCGGGACTAAGTAGAGAACCCGCGCCTATATTTTTTTACTTTCGTGTTTTAAGATAGCTTTCGTCTTTTTTAGTTTTTAGAGTGGCTTCCGATTTTGTGTTATGTGTACTTTCATTTTGTTTTTTTAGGTATAATTGACACTTAAATAGTTTAATACTGCCGTTTAGCGTAGTTTAGTTTCCAATGTATTGTGCCGTCTAGCGTAATTTAGTTTCCAACGTATTATGACAATCACGGAGGAACTTGTTTCGTCCGAGCAACTTTACATGCTAAAAAAACGGAACATTTGTCCGTCCCGGTGACATGTTTTGGGACATTAAGACACACAACCGAAAACACTCCACTTCAAAACGTCGAAGATTCTTGATTAATTATTTTAATATCGTTATATACAATTCCCTTAATAAATCTTTTATTATTTAATTTCATTTTGTGAGCAAAACATAAAAACGTCATATTAGAAAAACGTTAAGCTATTTCATATCTACCTAGGTATGCTCGGACGATACATGCAGTTTTTGCTACGTGAATTCTCATCCCGCGGAAACACCGGAATAAAATTAGCTTATATGTTCCTCCACAACTGACGGAGCCAGACGTCCTGAACGTCGTTGTTGAACGAATGCTCATAAAATGAAATTAATTAACAAAAGATTTATATTATGATTTATTAAGGGTATTGTATATAACGATATTAAAATAATAAATGAAGAGTCTCTAAATACATTTAAATAATATTTATTAAATAATCGTATGGATCAAGCGGTTTGAAGCTGCGCTCACTCTGCCCAGCCTCTAGTGTAAAGTAACTACATATTTCAACAATACATATTCAATATAAGATATAAATAATCTTAGCCTTTAAATTACGTATTACATTTAAAATCGAAATATATCACATTCCAATTTTTTTTTATACTTTCCGCAGAATAATGATCTAAAACCGAAAGTATTTCGGATACAGTATTGAATAACCTATAAAAGAATCATAGGCGTATTACAGCGTGAAAACATACATCGTGTTCCGACATGTCTATCGGTAAAAAGCAAATAAAAAACGCCGAACAAAAGTAACAAAGCTTTGAAGATGTGCAATAAAAATGTAATAATGCGTTCTTGTGTGTTCAGTGTTCAGGGTGCGCGCAATGAGCGTGACCGGCGCGACAATGGAGGCAGCGACGCGTGCGCACCCGTAACGCACCTTGTTGCGCTGGCACGCGTAGCTTAACATCGTTATGACTATCTTGAAATTTACATCTACTTATATAGGAACATAAGTACTAAAACTTATAAATACAATCTAATTAATGTGGATCTACCTATCCTTTACTACATCCTCTTTGATAAATATGTCTTGTATTTTTATAATATATTATTTGAATTATTTCAATTTAAAAAATTGTAAATTAACAATTTTTTTAAAGTTAAATTAAGCCCAAAGTTAAATTTAATTTTGTATGTCAATGTTACAATAATCTTATTAATAGAATATATAATATTATTAATAGTACAGTAGTGATAGTAACTGAATCCAATGTGGTCTGTATATATTAACCATTTGCAAGTTTCGCCTTTTGACCTGAAGTGATGTCAAATTTAAGCAAATAGGACAAACCCTACAAAAAAACTAAGCTCCCACAAGCTTTTGTGGTCATGTTAAAAAAAACAAGCTTATAAGCGAATAAAAACTCCCTAACAATATTGCATAGAAATCTTCAACGGACCATTGTATTTTTTTCATATTTGATTTGTTGCTACAAATAGCGGATGTGAAAAGCGTTTAAAGTACTTAATGTCCAGTAATTGGCGATCAATGAGGATCAGTGGGCACATTGTGTTAAACTATCGAATGGCTACAGCTTTTGTCCAAATGCGGATAAAAAGAAAATATAAAGCATAGTAAGCGCTCGGGTCAATAGCAAGCTGTCAATGGACTGGAATTTACTAAAAAACATAAATGAATATCATGAATAAAAAATCTAATCTAAAATCAATTTTTAGTGAACGACGTCTTTTATTTATGTTTTTTTTTTTCAGTACAAATACGTACGCATCAACTTATTTTGTTAATGCATAATAAAAAATGTTAATGCATATAGCATTTCAATCATCAAAAATTTTAATACGAGATTAATAATCATACTTAGCTATGACAAGAATATCAATGTATAACAAAATTAAACAAAGCAAGCAAGGTGTGAGCTAACGGACTTCACTATAGTTTTAAATTCAAATAAAGCTCACGTAATGAAATCACCGGGCTATGGGTCGCGGTTGAATCCCACGCACTGTGAATAAGAAATATGAGCTGAACGGATACTGCTATTATCAAAACATTATTACAACACTCGAAACGCATCGCCCTTCAGATGTAAAAATTAAACAACAATTGCCTCTAATATTCGCTCGCTGGTACCGACCGGAGGGTGGTTTATAAAAAAATCTGTCAATCTGTTGTAGATCAATCATCCTTCGTGAATGGTTAGAGGGGTGAACCCAAACCACAAACGAAATTCACAGATAATAAAAGGCAGTCCATATTTACGTAAACGCAAAGGTTTGACGTACAACATTGTGCCGAGGGCATCAGATACTGTTTTGTCTCTTCACTCCTTTGTAGGAGTCAAATTTGAGTGACGTTTTGATACTTTCATAAAATGTCAAGTAGGCGTATAAGTGTAAAGTATATACCTCAAATAATACATAAAACTTTTTGGTTATTTCAGAGATTACAAAAAGGTGTTCTAAATATAAAGTAAAACTACATATAAAGTAATAATATAAAGTAAAATACGGTACATCAAAACTATGCCAAATGCAATCAAGCAATAATAGCCTATACATATTTTTATGCTAATACATATGGCAATTATTATAAAAAGACATTCTAGTTCCTAAAAATATTTAAGCATACATATCGACGTAACAAGTTCATATAACAAAATTGAATACATGATAAAATACTTAAAAGGACAAGGTAGGAGACCCGCGCGGTCGCATCCACGTGCGGGCACGGTCTACCGCGCCCACGTGCCTTGAACGCGCTGCGCACGCGCACAGGTAGACGTGCTCTGTAAGCCGGGAGCAACTAATTCACGACGCGTGTCGATAATGTGACAAGAAAAGTGAAACAAACACCTGCAATACTGTTTAAGTAGATTATTTTTACCTGTAATTTTGTTTATGTTACAAATAATATATTTTCTTTTTAAAATATTATATGTATGTATATAGAAAAAAAATAGCATACAAAAATATCAAGAGTTTTCATTAATGTCCGAAAAAGATAATACCAACAGACAGGTTAAATCATATTTTTGAAGAATTTATAAATATTTTATTATTATTATATATTAATTTTTAGCTGCTTTTTTAACAAAAATAAGAAACATGTCCTTAACCTTTATTATCACGTCCCGTTAATCAATAATATAATCGACTTATTTAGAAAACGTATAAAAATTTTAACGTAGCGGGACTTGAACCTGCGCCTCTTAGAAACGTCGCCATACGTTCGCCTCAAGCTACGTAGCAAGTATGTAAATAAGTATTATTTTTTTCTAAATGTGGAATAACACTTTAAAAATGTTAAAAACAATAATAATCTAATTTAATTCAATACACCACAATCACGTTTATTAATGTCATCCTTTACATATTTACGCTTCTCATTTATCGTGGTAGGATGGAGAGGACCTAGAGAACCGGTTTTTTATACGGCAGCAAATGCTTGCCACCAATGGCACTATATAGGCACACTCAGGAGGAGAAGGAAATGAAGAACTGAGGTGGTTGTGCGGCGTGTTCGAAACGTAGAGGATAAGCTCCTAAAGCCTGAGATAGTATGGCCACATTGCATCAGCCTAGGGATTATTACAGAGGAAGTGCTTCGCTACGTCTATCCCTGAAGTTGTCCATGGACCCCGACCCCCCGGACGCCCAACGAAGCGGTGTCTGGATGTTGTGATGCGGGACATGAGAGCCAATGGACTAACCACCGAAACTGAAGACCGTGCAAAGTGGAGTAGATTGAGTCGGTAGACAGCTGTAGCAACTAGACCTGCCAATAAAGGCCAGGACTATTACCCTGTAGAAGAAGAACGATAGAATCTAGTGTTAAGGTATTTTCTTTACTCAATTAAAATCAATAAAAGAAAAATATCACCTATATTGTTCTTTTGAAGAATTAAAAAAATAAATAAAACCTAGCTTGGTTCAGAATAGAAGCAACAGAATTCAAAAAAGAACAACACAACAAATGGTAAATTACAAACAAACAAAACAAAGTAAACATTAATACAGTATAAAGACTATAGCAAAAATACTAAGATGCAATTTAATATTTAAATATGATGATTAAAAAAAATCTCCATAAAATGCATAGAAACTATTTAATTAAATTTTTAGAAAAAAATAAATTATGATATCAGACGATTAAATATAATGATGATTACATATGTGTATATTGACACAAATAATGGGTAGGTACTTACTAATGTACTATAAAGTACTTATATATATTATATCTACGCATACAACACACCAAACACAACACACGAAACACCAATAATTACATTGGCAGCCGTGCACTTTATCACCGGTTCTAATCACGTCCCCCAAGCATCTTGTGTCGTTATTGATGAACTGTCAATAGTAATTATTTTAACTTGTGATATCTAAAAAATAATACAAAACATTCATTTAAATGTTTTTCGGTCGTAGGTAGGTAGGTGCTATGATAGGTACCTATAAAGTGACAAAAAATAAAGAGTTATTCGCAGTGTTTTAATTTATTTAAAATATATTAAATATATTTTTTTGATTTATTTAGGTTTAATTATTAAAATATATATATACCTTATCGTATATACCTTATCGTTGTGCAGTGATTAATGATGATCGTGAGTTCGATCCCCACTTGCTTTGATAGAAAAAGAGCGACGTTGAGCTTCGCATACAATGTGAAAAGCAAGGTAGGAAATATCTTAACCATTAAGTTTGCCGTCTAACGTGCATTCGTAATATTTTGAAATACAACTTTAAACTTAACATTATTATTATAACTTTATACGTTATGGTGGCAAATAAACAATTTCAATGTGTCCAAGCTGTATAATTATAATTTATAGGTCAAAACCTAAAATCTGCTTCACGCTGTATCTCGTACACATCAGGGCAGGCAGAGGGAATTCTGGAGACATCGCGTTTGAAAACCAGAACGAAGAAATGGAGATGTAAATTTCAATAAATATTTCTTTTCCTTGAAAGGATCGAACCCACAACCAGTAGTGTTTACAGTTACACTTTGTGAATATCAAAAAAATTAACAATGCTAAATCTGTGATAACAATAATGATTAAGAAATAAACTATTCGTTTCAGGAACTAACTTAAAAATATATGACATGATAATATAAATGACTGAATGGTATAAATGAGTGCTTAAAATTCTAAAAACACACTTATTTTCAATTTTAAAAACATACGAACGAGTACATATTGAAATGAAATTTTTATTCTTGTTTATATCTATTACTATTTATACATAAATTTTGAGTCAAAATATTTTATAAATTAACAAAGAAAATGTAATGAGTACTATGTTCAAAAATATATAAAACACAAATGTTTTAACAAAAGATCGCCAGCAGCTTTCAACGGTAGCCAATTTTATAATACAATAAAGCTCCCTTAATGGCCGTACATACCTTTGTTAAACTGTTTATCTGTTTGTAATTTGAAACTGACCACAGGAAATGATAGATTACGCAGTAACTGAATACATCATTAATATCACTTATTATAAAAATATTTCAATTTTCAAATTAATATTAATAGGACAAGATAGTACTTTTTTTAATGTAATAATAAAACGTTGTTGTTTTATTGAGCTTTCTAGTATGTATTATGTTAGTATTGACTAATATATAACGAATCTCATAAAAAAAATAAAGTAAAATTTTAGTAACGCGTCGACATCGCCGATAAAAAATGGGAGATCTATATAGGTGCCGAGTTCTGTGTTCACTCTGAATAAAATTCAATCTCTATTAATTTATTTCATACCAATATTTAATTATATTAGATACTGGTAAATGTTGGTCATTTTCAAACAATTTATTTATGTGGCCGTTTTAACTTTATTTATAGGTTACCCGGTACAATGTTATAGCTGAAAAGCTATAACCATAACCATCGATCTCAAAAGTACAAATATTGTTCTAATAACAATAAACATAAAGTATTCGCGGTGGAGAGACTTAACCCTTTCCCACCGCTCTAATTTTACTAATGCGTTTTGTTAACGGAGGGTCAATAAAGTTTTAGGTTAAACAAACGCTTTAAACAGTTATTCAACGATTACAAATTACTTATATCAAATTCTTTTCGACATATAAGTATAAAATTTCATTTTGATGTATGTATTAAATTAATGAGTACATTTTTTTATATAATATAGAGAGACCATCAATATATAGAAATAATAAGAAACCTTAGTTTGTGTACGATATAAGTTTACAATTTAATAATACCCTGTTTGATCATATCTTTTAATCTCTATATCTGTATATATAATAAGACAGTAAAAATATTTTTTCTGTATATTTAGTAATTTTGACTGTAATGGATAGAGGGACACTTAAAAAGAATAATAGAAA